>CM061067.1:6886005-7157005 GCA_030762895.1 Sophora flavescens | reverse complement strand
GCAAATCACAAATAACATATATATATATATATATATATATATATATATATATATATATAATGCTTATAAAAAGATTTTGACCGGATAGTTTGTGTTTTGTATATAAAAATATATATAATGCTTATTTAATTTATATAATATTTAATGCTTGTCCATTCATTTCGAATAGGGAAAGGGTGTGCTTCTGCTGGAGTCCAACTCCGTTATATCACGACCCAGTACGGTATCTAGGTGTCCCCTTCTGATCCTATATGGAATCTGTTTATACAAGACATATATCCCTTATCTTCTGTTCTTTATATGTTTTTATTTATTCATGTAAGTTTTACTTGTCTATTTGTTGATTTTAATCACGTGTTCTTTATTTATGCAAAAGATGTATTGTGTTCCTCATGTTGATATTTATTGAAGTTTTACTTGTCTATTTGTGTGTGCAATGTTGCTTTCTATACATGTATGCCATGGCACCTTGGGTGAGTTCACTTTTATTTTATTTTATTTTATTTTTGTTTTCAATTTTCTCGTTTGCGGAATCGCCCCGGAAATCCAAAGAATGTCGGGAGGTTATCCTCGGCAAGGTTACCAAGCCCGAGCCACCCTCTAGTGGGCCCAACTCGTTGCTCCTATGCAACAACCTGGATATGGCTATGTGCAACCTGGAGCATACTGCGGGCCATCATCACAAGATAACGTGTCTCGGCCACCATATGCAGGCTATCCTCCCCAAAGAATCGGTGGATATTCCACCAATTGGGACCCGTCCATCGCACCACCTCACCGACCTCTACTCATGGTGGTTATGATTACTATAGTCAATGACCACAAGCAGTGAGCAAAATCCTGGAGGTCCCGCACTGCGGTGATGGGTCTCGCATACAATTACTGATCAACCACCTTCCTCTCGGTTATAACCATTCGGGACAGGGGTTATGCTCGGGATAGCTATAGTGCGTATAATGCACCACCACAATCGTGGTATGGTCACCAACAACTTACGATCAACAAGGCTATAGCTCGGCTCCTAGCTATGGTAGTGGGACTAACCAAAGACAAGAGGCCAAACTTCCAACTATGGATCGCAGGGGATTCACCCCAAGCTCCACCGTCCAACCTCTACAATGGCCCAAAGCAAGGTTATGCTACCAACCAAGAAGCCCAAGCCCAAACACCGCCAACTATCCACATCAAGGAACGGCTCGCCCAGGTTATGGGATACCCCAACCTCCCAAGCGACTTATGGCAACCCACCACATCCGGTTATGGACCTCCTCAATCTCAAAAGCCTAGTCACGGCGAGGAGGCTATGGTCGGTCAAGATACCCCCCCGCCCGACCCCCCCTGGGTATGCTCAACCAGGGTATGGTCCTCAATCATATGGTGCGCCTCCCGGTGGTCACCTGGTTATGGACAGCACCGCCTTCATACAACAACGAGTTCTTATGGTGTCTCTTTGGCTATACTCGGGACAAAGAAGTATATTCTAGTGATGGTAATACCAATGGGAATACTCGTGGAAGCTATGATGGAGCAATCGCACTAAATTGTTCAACGGGGTGGAGTTGCTAAAGCGTCACCTCCGAGTTAATATTTGTGTTTCTTTTTTTTGTTCTCTTTATTGTAGTAGTGCAGTGTTTAGATGGAAGCATTGATGTATTGAGATTCTGCTTTTTGAATATTTTGTTATTGTTAATTAGGAACTCACGTTTTGTACTTTGTTGGATGTTGGACTCTCATGTTTTGAATTATCTTGACTCATGCTGTTTGGCTCTGCTATTATTTCGGGGTCTGATGCTCTTCCGAGTATTAGTGTGTTGCCCCATATTAGTGATTAATGAAGGTTCATATTCTCACTCTTAAACCTAAGTTCAATGCAGTGTTATTGAATAGCGGCCACGACGGCGCCATGGTGGAAAGTGGTGGCGGGTTTCGAGGGAAACACCATACGGAGGTGGTGGTGTGGCGGATTTTGTGGCGGAAAATGGCGGCCGCATGGCGAAGGCACCTGCCATGACGGAAAAAATGGGGTTTTTTGGGTTTTTGGAGGAAAAAACCCTAAATCAGCCTTATGAGTTGCTTGGGTTGTGTGACCCGACTCGGAAATTGGGCCAAAATGGGCAAAACCCTAAAAACATATCTGACCTCCCACTTCTCATGTTCGTATATTGACGTGAACCTCATCTCTTCTTCCATTTCATCCTTTCTTCTCCAACCATCCACTCTCCGGTGACACCCACTCTCAGGTGACCACCGTTCGACGATCACTGACCTCTGGCAACCACCCTCTGGCCGGTGACCAGCGACACGCCTCTTCTATTTTCCTTTTTCAGTCCGAAAATGGCTTCCAAACCATTAGGTAACCAAGAAATTGATTATGTTGGGATTGAGGAAGAGGATTAGTTTTGTGATGATGTTTTTATTATTTTGTTATTTGAATTTTGAAGTTATTGGAAATAGCATAATTTAAGGCTTATGATTCATGTATCTTGGTTTAATTCGTTCATGTACTTATGCTTAGGGTAATGCACTAGAATTTATTTATCTTGTAATCATAGCACTAGAATTTATTTATATACACTCCATAATCAATTACATGTCAGGCTAAAATGTACTTTTCGTCCCCCAAGTTTTTTAATTTGGCAAAAATGATCCCCAAGTTTTTTCTTGGGGATTTCGATCCTCAAAGATTTCCAAAGTTGCAATAATCATCCTTTTGTTAAACTTCAGTCCAAATATTAACGGAATGGATTTGTGGTATGATAGTTCAATGAAGGTACCTATGTTTCTTCGCCATGTTGCTTTGCACTTATACTTAAATATATTTAAAAATTAAATTATTAAAATGATGTTTCAATTAAATTATTAGAAATAGAATAGAATTATAATTGATAATTGAAAGGTCAAACTCAAAATCTTCTTCTCTTTCTCTATGTTAATAAACCCACAATTCCGTTTTCCCAATAAATTGTACACAAGGGTCATTTTCATAATGCAATCTATCCACACTGCCACAAACTACTTGGTTAATTTGTGCATCGAAACATCTTCAACAATATATTGAGAACCCCGAATCAATTTGTGCCCTGGATGAATACCACAAACCCACACGAGTTAGAAATACCCTCAAAGCAACCATGAGAGAAATTTAAATCATCTCACCTGCCACACAACCATAACACCGTCGGCCTGGGTTCTTCTTCTATGGCGGTCGAGACTGAAGAGTGAAGAGGAAGAAAAAGGAAGAAATCTCGCTTGATTTAGGTTTATCTTCCATGGGTTTTTATTCCATGGTTACGAATGTCACTCGAATTTGGCTAAAAAAGGAGAAGCTCGAAGGAGAAGATGGTATGAAGTCCACCGACCTTTCAAGGAGAAGCTCGAAGACGACGATGAAGATGGGGGCAGAGTAGAAGGATACGAACCCTCTTCAGAAACTTTTGTTGTATAACAAGGTAATATTAATATTAATTTCTGTTTAAATATTTTTAAATGAATTTAATTTCACTTAAATACATTTTTTAAAATAATTATTGGTTATGTGGCAGTACATTTAGCAGGTTCTGTTAATATTCGGACTGAGGTTTAACGGAAAGATGATTATTGTAACTTTGAAAATCTTTGAGGATTAAAATTGCCAAAAAAAACAACTTGGGAACCATTTTCGTCAAATTAAAAAACTTGGGGGACGAAAAGTACATTTTAGCCTACATGTTATGATTACAAGAGACCAAGATACATGAATATTGAGCCTTAAATGCTGCTATTTCCAATAGAAGTCTTGAACTTGGTGGTAATCAATCTTGTTAGTAGTCTATGATAGGTGAATATGAGACCTTATGATATTTTCTATCAATTTAGTTTATTGTTCTTGATATATGTTGTTAGTATTTTGGATTTTATATTTATTTTTATAATTTTTGTTTTATATATATATATATATATATATATATATATAATTTTTTTTTGTCCGCCATGACATCCATCATATGACCACATCGTCATCCGCTATAATGTATGATAGATTTTTGGTGGGTCGCCATCCGCCATCTATAAGATTGGTTCAACGTCAACGTACAGTTGCATCCTTCTTTTTCTATTGTTTTTGAAATTCAGACGTTTCTGTAAGCAAATCACGCGATGGATTCTTTGTCTAAATTCTGGTAATTTTTTTCATGCTTTCTAAGACCTGCTTCCTCGTTTGGCTAGTATCCTTCACGAGGACAAAGGCTGGATTCACCTTCTAGCGTCTTGTGGTGAGTTTTTTTTTATTTTCTTGTTGGGTGGCTTTGTTGCTCCGTTAGATATTAGAGATTTAGGGGGGGGTATGCGGTGCTCGATCGGGGGGTATGCAGTGCTCGATCCAATTCTGGCTTCGGGTTTTGGTTTAATCTTTTTATTTGAATGTGATTGGGTATTGAAAGTACTTATTTGGGCGTATAGCTACTTCGTATATCATAAAATAATTCAATGTTGTTGGTGCAAGAACACTCTAATCTTACACACACACACAAAGAAGAATTAGAGAGAAAAATGAATATCACAAACTGAAATTTTATTCACTAGTATCACTTCACTATTACACTTCTCTACACATTTCACACTTCACACACTATTACACTTCTCTGCACAATTGTATCACTTACTATATCTATTTATAGACTTACACATACGCTAACTAACTCTCCTAATAGTTTCTAACTAATCACTCTAGTTACAACAAACTAATCACACTTTAACAAACTCCTAACAACTAACTAATTTGGATTATCTCCAACACACCCCCTTAATTCAAATTAGCTAAAAGTACAAAATACAAAATACAATTTTACACTCAAATTTGCATTTTTATAATGCACACATTATTAACACTAAAACACACATATATCCTCCTGGATCCCATATCAATCTTTTAAAGAATTGGGTTTCACTCATTAGGTCAACAAGAGCAAATAAAATTGACCCAACATGCCTTTCATCACTTATTTGTGAAATTGACCCTTCTCTATGCTCTCTTAGCTGAAGCAATTTCCTTCCTTCACTATAATGGGCTTGTTGCATGCACATTAGGTCATTCGAGAATGGAACAAACTAACATCGGCCCAAACTCTACGACTATCATGCTTCGAACAACTTGGGCCCGACCCATTTTCGAAAATAATTCGCCTCTAACACTCTGCTGGGGCTTTTCCAAAACTGCCCCTACAAGCATCATCTTCTCCTTCGCGACAGTCAGCACCACCACAAACTTCAAGCTCGTCGACACCACCTCCGTTTCTCTTGTCACCGTCGCGTGAGGATCCCGATCCTTCGGTTCAGGCGATGGTGGCCTGAACGGATCCAACTTCTGATTTTCCACCCTTGGCCTACTTCGTTTTTGCACTCCATCTCCGTCTATACGTAGCAACTTTGTAGATGGCGGCGGTGTCGTCCCTTCCGGCGACGACAGTTTCAGTAGCTGCGGCGGCTGTGGCATAATCGTCCCTCGTTGTCGTGATGTGATTGTCTCCCTCTTCACGGTAGCACTTTTTGTACGGATCTGCGATGCAGTCGTCGTCTCAATCGCCATCTCCGACGACTGCGATTTCTCGTACCTGTTCTTTTCGGTGTGCCACCTCCTTTCTTAACCGCAAGAAGCATCTCCGATTCCAGGGTGTACCACTGAGGAGCAAGAGGAGTTTCAACACTCCATTCTTCACCTTCTTTCTGCTCGCACCAAACAGATACCTCTGGGGATTCCGGTGAACTCCTGACCGATGATGCATCCTCTACGACACTGTGTTGTTCTTCATCGGCGTCATCATCGCCCACAAACTGAACGTGAACCCGTATACACCTGCAACTTGGAAACCCGTCGGGTCCTCTCTCGACCGAACCACTATGGATGTCTCCTTCTTCTTCGATCTTCTTGTTACAAGAATTATCACCTTCTTTCGTTCCACACGCATCCTCTCTTGGCTCCTTCGAAGACCCATCTTCTTCTGCTGTGGTGCTACACTGATAATCTCCATCAATACCACTTGCATTGGTATGAACCAAAATCCCAATTTCTTGGGGTTGCTGGCTTGCTGCCATCGCTGTTCTTGCCTTCTTGTTCTCAATTGGGACTGAGTGAAGAGTATTTTGAACATCTTGTTGTGGAATGCCCTCTGAAAAAACCACTGCCTCCACGCTATTATCCTCAGCAAGTAGCTTTGCCTTCCATGGATGCACACTTTTATCCTCAACAACAATGGGTTTCTCCTCCTCCTTTTCAGGCTTGGCATCATGAACATGATTTTCTTCTTGCATCACAAACTTTTCAGAAGCTTCATGATTCTGATAAGCAGTCTTGGAAGATTCCTTGGCTGCCCTTATCATCCTCCTTGTTGCACCACATCTCTTCACTTTATCAACACCACCATGAACTTCATTCAAGATATCCCATGCCTCTTTTGCATTCTTGGCAGTTGAGATTTTCTCAAGATTGGCTTCATTCACACATTGATGGATGATGGAGAGAGCCAAGCAATCTTTCTTCTTGGAAGTACTCCCTTCCACATCTAGCATTCCCTCTTACACAATTTCTAGCACCTCATAGAAATCAAAGATCACATGCATCTTCACAACCCAATGATTGAAGTTCTTGCTATCAAGAACTGGTAAGGGAATTGAAAGATCTTCACTCAAACTCTCCACCTCCATGGACACACTCTCTCGAGATCGTTATAGCTCTAGATACCACTGTTGGTACAAGAACACTCTAATCTTACACACACACACAAAGAAGAATTAGAGAGAAAAAGGAATATCACAAACTGAAATTTTATTCACTAATATCACTTCACTATAACACTTCTCTACACATTTCACACTTCACACACTATTACACTTTTCTACACAATTGTATCACTTACTATATCTATTTATAGATTTACACATACAATAACTAACTCTCCTAATAACTTCTAACTAATCACTCTAGTTACAACAAGCTAACCACACTTTAACAAACTCCTAACAACTAACTAATTTGGATTATCTCCAACAAATGTTTGTTGGGTCAGTGGTTAGATTGCAGAGGCCAGAAAATTTGTAAGACTGCAATACTGCTATTGTAAGATTTGGCAAATGTTAGCCAAAATTCTGTGGTATCGCTGTATACCGATACATGCCAGTGTCTGGAGATATGGGGCAAGCCAAGTTTGGATTTGGCTGACTCCAGGAATTGCTTACTCATTAATTTAGCTGCTTATTCACAAATGCACGAGTTTTCATGCTTCATTGGTTAATGGGTGTAAAATTTTAATAGGGATGATGAGGTTGAAAAATGCTCTTAATTGGCATACAAAAAAGTTTTTATTTTTGGGTGAGTCTCACTCTCTTCTCTCTCTTTCATATTTCTCTCCCATACCAACTAACAGATGCTCACTTTTTCCCCCTTTTTTCTCCTCAATTGACAATATTTAGGGTGTGTTTGGTTCAATGGAGGGGAGGGGAGATATTTTAATTAGATATTATGTTTGGTTGTGAGGAGGGGCGGGAAAATAACTAATTTTTTGTTTGATTCAAAAGTGGAGGGGAGGGATTTTTAAATTAATTTACTTTTATGCCCTTTTTATTATTTCATGATTGTAATCAAAGTTGTCTTCATATGAATAACTCTGATAATTCATTTATCCTAGCCACACATGAAGCACCAATTGCATTATATTCAATGCAATAAAGAAATCTCGTCATCAATTTGAAAAATCCACCTCTAGCGTCACTTTAATCCTCCCACCAACAACAAAATGCATTTTTATTACTTGTGCAGTGTACTATCTACTATCTACTTTATTCACTGTATGCTTGTATAGCATCATGCAAATCCATAGGTATAATGCTACACGTGGATATATCACAACGCATAGTCACCACACCACGTGAGAATGTTCCTGCCTGGAGAGGTAGTGGTGGAGCACTGTAAATTATACAACAATAAAAGAAATTAACATACATAATAAGATGCTAAGTAAAAGACCAAAACAACTCGTAACATTTTAAACTTAAAAGAGATTCCATAAAAAGTTCACTAGAAAGTCGATTGCTTTCTCACAATAATAAAAACAAAATATGACAAAGTATCAACTAAATGTTCCAAGCCTTCAATCAAAAGCATAACCAATACAAAGGCAAGCTCAATAGCACCATCAATACGAAGGCGGATCCGAGGAGCCAAAGACCAGTTGCATGATAAATGCCTTGCGTGCTTCCAGTGGACATTGAAGAATTGTTGGAAGTTTGCAACCATCTTGCATTAGAGAGCAAAAGATCTTAGGCAATTTGTCCACATCACATCCACATTCCTTGATTAAGTTCCAACAATGTCTCCTGAAATTGGAGGGAGGTTGGAGTTGTCTCTCATTATGGCATTATTGCATCATTCCCATCTTTTAGTGCCTCTGCAACCACATCCATTGACCCTTTAAGTACATCTACAGCATTGTCGCAAATCAAACCATCTAGTGACTCTCATTTTCCACTCTTGACGATCCATCTAACACAACAAAACATTTCCAAAATTAAAATACAGTGAAACAAATATATGAATCTATTAACAATTTCTTGCATTAAAATAACAGACCATTCCATAACCTTTAAAATAACACTACACTATGTTATTGGAGAAATTAAGGCAAACAAAAACAAGTCAGACACACATAATGAGAAAGGCATAAAATATTGGGTCAATTTGCTTGTCATTACCGTATCATCCTTGATGACCATGGTATGCAAAGAAAAAGTTAAACTGCATGTTTGCTTTTTAATTAATTTTTTTTTCTAACCCATGTATGTGTCTGCGCATATGGCTTTGCATCAAATAATGAGAAAGGCAGACAATGACTCTACTCCAGAAAAGACAAAACTCAGACACACATAATGAGAAAGGCATAAAATAATGAGTCAATTTGAACAAAGGTAGAAAGCTGGCAAAGGCATCAAATAAAATGGTAAGAAATTTACCTCTACTCCAGAAAAGCCTTGGCGCAGAGAGAAAAGCTGGGAAGCTCACGGTTTCCAAGGCACAAGGTAGAAAGTGAACGATCATAACCTAAAATATACAACAAGGGCAATTCTGGATTTCTAAATATCATCAAGGATAATTTAGTCAGATTACTTAAAATATTTTTAAGCTTCTTCACCTCGCCTCCAAATCCCTCCCGTATTGGAAAGGGGCTAAAATTGACCCAGAAGAGATTTTACTTCAAAATTTGAACCAAACATAAAAGATTTAAAATATTCTCTCCCCTCCACACCCCTCCAAATCCATCCAACCAAACATAGTGTTAAGCAACCAACATTTGCATTGTTTTTACATCATTATTTCGGACAAAGGTTTCATCCCGTGCATATGAATGTTCTGTGCGGACATTGTACCAATTATGTAAATCTTTAAACAGTTTTTATGTAGAAATTAAAATGTAGAAGTGATGTAAAAAATCAAGATACAGAAGTCAGTAACCCGTTCGGGGTTTACTATAGGGTCGAGTCACTGCCACTTGTTATTAATTCTTCAATACTCCTAAGCCAACGCACATGTTCCCATTATGGTGTAGTATAAAAATCGCTTCTTCATGTCTCTGTGATGTATACATTCGAGGCTGAAGGAACAAAAAGGAGAAAACCATGTATAGATATCAATAGCTTCAACTACTATGCTCGCAGCAGCCACATTATAATTCTTCTAGATGACAAGATTCTTGAATGCCATCATCATTTTTGGTGACAATAACAAGAAGAATGCCAAAGAAAATCTTGATAAAATATGTAACTGGGTCATGAACAACATCTTCAGGGGTGCTAGTTGGAGAATACATTGCTGTTGCCGATGGGAGAGCTTCTGTTACTGCATCTGCCAGATTTGTAATGAAGGAAGGGGGTGAGACCAAGGGCAGGGACACGTGCCCAATTCTTGATGCCAGAGTCCAAAGCCAATTCCCTGTACTCCATGTCAATTTCTTCAAGTCACTCACAGCTGGGATACAAGAAGAAAGAATTACTTTTACTCAATTACTCTAAGGCTATATACAACTTTCGACAGTTATGATTAACATATTTTAAAATCCATATGGTACCCTCTAGCCTCTAATCTGGCCAAGCTCAACTAGAACTTCATCTGTATATGGTTTCAGCTACCAACAAAAATGTAAGATATAGAAAAATAAAAAATAAACCAAGGAAAGCAAGAATACAAGCCATGGAATCATCATTCAACCCAAGATGCCAGAAAAGCAAGTTGAAAGAGTTCGAAACAGACCTGATAAGCAAGAGTGTGCTCATTACTAATTCCTCTTGCCTTCAACTCCTGCATGATCAAGAAGATGCACTCCTCCATCTGATCTCGGTATGGATCCCCAGAAGAACAAAGATACACCTCCTCAGGCTCAGAAAAGCTGTGGAGCTCTTTCTCAATTAAGTAAGCCATAGACTTGATATAACCTTCTCGTTGATACCAAGAGTTTATAGTAGAAACAGGAAGCGTAGACAAATAAGCATCTTCCCTGACAAATTAAGTAATATCAATTAATAATAATCTTTAAATCATGTAAGAGCTATCACAAAGTGCCAACAAAAAGTACCTGAACATTTGCTGGAGAACACGGATGCTTGTTATTCCATCCGTCTTAATCTATCATGAATAAAGAACTTTTAATTTTAGATTCAACTCTAAGGTGATTCAATCATCGAGCTCAGAATAAATAATCTAACTCATGACTAATCACCCCGTATGTCATTTAGTTATCAAAGGAAAACATAGGCATATGATAGGAATAACATTGACAATGCAAAATGGTAACATTTGACCAGAATTTGAGAGGATTTACTTGCTGAACTGCTTCTTCAGTGAATGGGTACCAGTACCGCATCCCAACATAAACATTTGAAGAGAGGCCCTTTGCTTCCAAAGCCACTTTAAGTGCAAGTGCCTGCACAAGCGCCACAAACCATAAAAGCATTGTTAATTCCAGTCTAAACCCTAAATGGGCAGAATATTTATTGACTATATAGTAAAAGGCCAAAAGGGTGTTCATCTTGCAGAAGAATAAAAACACCACAAAACAATGAAAGCATATACTATAATGGAAAAACCTAAAGAAGAAAGCAGAAAAGAGAATTGGAAGTCCACCTGATCATCAGTAATTTTGCGCAAAGGAGAGCCACCTCCAATAGCAGCATACCCTTCCTTGGATTTGGGAGCGCGAAGCACAGAAATCAATTTTGCCAATGGTCGTTGGAGAAACCGAAACAACCTTGGGAGACCAATGATATCCTATCCTATCTCATTACAAGAAACATATTATCATACAAATTATATGAAGGGTATGCATGCTAATATAGAATTTCAGCAAACAGAAATAAACTCTGGTCGAGCAGTAAATCGAAAAAAGTACAAAAAAGAAAGTCTAACATACAGGATCAGCGAAAAGATTGAAAAGAAAAGGTTGAACATCATTCAGTGTCTCTGGTCCTCCTAGATTGAGGAGCAGCACCCCAACTTTTTCTTCTGCAACATGGGAAGGAGAATCTAAATGAACCCCATCCAACGTGGTTGTACCCACCGTTAACGATGCTTTTTTGTTTGGTGTCCAAAAATCCCTTTGTTACAAATAATTAGAGATCAAACAAGTGTGAGACATACAAGTTATACGATAATCTCGTCAGAATGTGTGTATGAATTGTCTGCAGTGTGAATTTGACAAGTTTGTCAAATCTAGTAATGTAGCGGCAAGATGCTATGAATAGTGTATAAGTTTTGATAGAAAAGAAAATGTACCGATGATTGTCAATAATGAAACTTGACAACGAAATTGTTTAATTTGAAATTCAAAAGAAGGAAGTAGTTTTATATGTAGAAAACAATTTTCCTGATTGAACTAAATGTGCAATAAAAGAAGAAACATAAATTTAAAAAGAAAGTTAAGTAGAGTATGATTCAAATGATACACCTTTCAAGAAGTAAATGAATTTAAAAGGAGAACATAAGAGAAATGCTGGAAATGAGTAAGAATAAATGAAGACATTGAACAGAAGAAATGAAAATGGCATCGAATTTTGCCATAATATTGAAACAGGAAGGATGAAGGGAATACTTGAGTGTAATCCGTCAATCTGCTGTGTGATCGAGATGTGTAGGACGTGTGTCAAGTAACCTTCCCTTTTACATTGTAATAACTGGTATTTCTAGGCAAATAAAATAACTACCTAATAGTAACTTCCTATCTAAATGACCGCCACATGTCCTTGGTAGTTTTCTTAGGCTTTACATCTAAACTGCTTGTCAATATAATTTCAATAACTGCTGAATGTCTTGAACCGTTCCGTGTCAACTGACTTGTTTTCGACGGGATTAACTGCTTGACAACTTATCTTGACTATATTGTCGATTTTGAGACTTGGTCATTTTTTCTTTTTCTATATCTTTAACTTTTTTCACTTCAGTTCCTTCGTCATCCTGTCGGAATTATTTCTGTCAAGAGTCTGAAATTCTTCCACTAACAGATGCCCCCCCAAGTTTTGCTTTTCGACGGCTTTGTTCGAAAGAATAGCAAAATTTGAATTTTAAATTGCCAACGAATTCTCTCCATTTCGGATTTTCATCCGTTAACTAAATTTCATTTTAATTTCACCCCTACTTAATAGGGATAATCATAACGTTGTAGGTTTCTTAGAATTCGAATCAGAGATCTTCACTCTCCTTTAAATAGCAGTCACATCACTGTTGCGACTTTCTTCTTCTTACCCTTTTCTTCCCTCGCGAAAAAACTTTCTTCTTTAAAGGAAAAACCTTTCCTCTCCCTTACTTCGTTTAATCTCCATGGAAACATCTTCAAAGATGTCAACCTCAGCATCTCGAGCCATGGTTGCTCCTCTTAGGGCAGTAGTTCAAGACCCAATTTTGGAAGAATCGGAATTATGGCAGGAATCTAAGGTAATTTACCCTGTTCATGATTCTTCTGTTGCTTTGAGTCCTCCTGCTGCATTCCTGGGTCCTCTTGTAGCCCAAAATGGAATTTCTGAGGATTTACGTGGTTCTTTTCCTTCTGCTGACTCAAATAAGGCTATCTTATCTTCATTAACTCCAATCCCCATTCATGTCTTTAAAAAGAGAAATAGAATTTTTAGAATGCCTCCTGCTACTCGGTTTGATGCTTACATTAGTTGGTTTTACCGAGTTCAAGCTAAAAAACGCAATGTGTGGGAAGAAGCTGGAATTTTTGAATTTATTCAACTTTCTCGCCATGTTAAATTGGTAGATTTTTATTTAATAGGCGCGTCAGTTTTTTTTTTTGGAACAGAACCACAAATAATTTTCACTTTTTTATGGAATGATGGGTCCGACTTTATTTGATATGTCGGCTATTACAGGCCTTCGTCCAGATGGCCCTACCATGCATTCTGATGTCGAAGTTGAGAATCAAATTGATGTCTATGTTCCAAAATTCTCTTTCTCTAAATATATAACAGATTTTAGAGGTGGAGATCAAGAACCCGTGACGGATACTGAACACGTAGCCTTTCTGTTTCTTTGGCTATGTGCTTATGTCTTCTGTAGCAAGTCCGCTACTTTGATTGCTTTATATGTTCCTCTTGCTAATCTTTTGTCAACTGGCAAGAGACTGGCATTGGGCCAATGCGTTTTGGCCAATCTTTATGACAGTATGAGCATATTAGTTGATATTGTCAGATCCAGACAAAAGAAAACCAACATAGGAGGGCCTCTTTGGCTTCTCCAGTTGTGGTTGAATGCTGTCTTAGAGCGTCAATTTTCATACAAAGCTCCTTCAGACTTGTCAATCGATACTTATGGCTTTTATCTCTATTATGTGTCTGCTGAATCTTTGTCAAGAGATGAAACTGTCAACTTCAAGTTCTATTTCAAAATCTTTCACTCTCTTTCGTCCACCTCCTCAAAGATCAATTTCACTCCTTTTATTGACCGGAAGTACGGTCCAGAGTGGTTTACTAAATTAAGTACCACTAGATCTAAATCCAACAAGTCAATCTGGACCAAATTTCTTTGCCAAAAGGTCATTTTTGTTGATGGTCCTGGTTTCAAAACCCATAGAATCTATCTTCATATGCCCAATACCACTGCTTGCCAGCTCGGTTCCTGGCAATCCATTCCTGCTCCTTACTCGTCAAACCCTGATGAACACTTTATTGGTGCCAAAGCTCTAACATATGAA
Source organism: Sophora flavescens (assembly GCA_030762895.1). Lineage (NCBI taxonomy): Eukaryota > Viridiplantae > Streptophyta > Magnoliopsida > Fabales > Fabaceae > Sophora > Sophora flavescens. The sequence goes on along the minus strand of CM061067.1, from coordinate 7,142,801 downwards.
GATGTTGTGGCCATCAGTGATGAGGATAAAGCTCGTATGGCCTTTTTACAGCCTGTCCCATTCTCTGTCTTCCATGGAGTAACTCAAAGCTTTCTTAACTGGTGGGATGAGTACTATTCCAACCACCACCTCAGTTTAAAGACCTACTTGAGTTGTATTGAAGACACTGTGGGTAATGGTGATGATTCTTCTATGCAGGAACAGGATCCGGCATCAAAAACTCGAGATGAACTTCAGAAAGAAATTCAAGCCTTTGAAAAATTTTACAAAATCAAGTGGAATCCCCTAAGACCATTTGATATGGTTCGTCATGTTAATAGTATTTTAGCTGAATCCAAAAGGAAGCATGGTAATAAGGAATCTGAAAGGCTTGCCAAGTATTGGAGTATTCCAAATATGACCAGGGAATATTTCGACGGTTTAAAGGCTCCTTTTCCTAAACCCGTGTCTATTCCTTGTGCCTTTTTTGGTTTAGCTGATTCACACCCAGGAAAGCCGACGAAAAGAGGTAACTTTTTCTTCTTAGAAAGCATGAGTGTTTATGTTGACCCTTTTGAAAAACCAAATCCAGTTACCTTCACTCGTCGGTTTCTCCAACCTGGTGACGACTTTGGATTCCATTCGCAAATTCTAACTTGTAATTCAGGTATCTACTCATCATATAATCGTTATTCTTTTACTTTTGCTGACAATCAACTTATTTATGTTGTTATTGACAGCTATTCCTCTCGACAAACCTCTTCCTGGTAAGTCTAAAACTGATGTACTGACTGAAAAAGTGATGGAAGATGATGATGAAGATGAAGACGTAATTCCTTTGGCGGCTAAAACTGTCAAGAAAAGCTCACGGCCGACAAAAGCTTCTATTTCTAATCCTCAGACAATTAAAAGGTCTAAGAAAAGAAAAGAGAAAGCTGCTGCTTCTGACCTCCCTTCCAAAAAATCAAAGCCTACCAAGAGCGTTTCGATCTCGGCAGACTCTGATGCCGCCAAAGCCTCCACTGCTTCTAAGGTCCAAGACATCGTTGTTAATTTCTCCAATACTTCTCCCTCCAACTAATCCAAGGTAAAAAAATTTAAGTTGATCAATCAAGTTATACCCTTTTGTTCACAACCTCTTATTCTTATTTTGACAGAAAGAGAAAATCGTCGAGACCATTCCGGTAACTGAAAAGGCAAGTGCTGATGTTAACTTGATGTCTTCAGACTCTAACATGGTATTTCCACTGATTTTGCCATCTTTCTTCATATTATTTTTATCATCATATATAACTCATTCTCCTTCATGTCAGGAAAAATATTTTCAGATTGAAGATTCAATGACTATTCAAGAAATTGCCAACAAAACTGTCGAACCAGCGAATCGTTCTGATTCAGAGGTACCGGTTGACAGAAATTTAGGAAGCACTATTGCCGACATTAGAGGTCTGACAGGTGATCTTCAGCATATCGAATCCCATCCAGAAATGCCCCCCCAGCCCTCATCATCTCACTTCAATCATTCCAACTTCCATTGCCGACACACCAGTCGAGACTGCCGTCATGATTGAAATTCCGGATGAGGATATTAACATAGAAGCCCTGCTGGCGGAAACAAATCCTATTATTCCTTCTCCACCTATCGTCAGACCTCCAATCATGAAGTCTCATAACCCTAAACCGGACCTTCACTTCAACACTTGGATTAACATGCTATCGGAAGTGAGCCGAAAAGAGTCAACACTTTCTGCCAATTCTTCATCAACTCAACATGACTCCAGTGATTCTCGAGTCGTCAACCTTGTGCATGATCTCCAGGCTCTTCTTGGCAATTCTTTTAATGCAATTTTATCTAATGCCAGTATCCAACAAGAACTGTCACGACTCATCAAGGAGATCACCCCTCTTCATTGCAATCTCCCCATGTCGAGCCGCACACATTTTCTCTCCATCCATAAATTCTGGGAGCGGCTCTCTGGAAAATTATAAAGGATGACTTCCGTCATTCCTTCTTATGAAGAGGAAGAAAAGACTAAAGATGATCTTTTAGCTCGCTTCCGAGATCTGGAAACTTCTAAGCAAAAGGAACTTGACCTTATTTCCACTGGGATTCATACTAAAGAGAGTCTCCTGGAGTATCGGAAGAAACTGTTGGCAGAGATTGAATTGACAGATCAGAAATGTGCCAATTTTGACAAAGCTTTGGAAAAGAGTAGAGACAAAGTCAAGGCTATTGACGATGAATCTATCCAACTTGGCCGGAAAGCTGAAAGTGTAGTTGGCAAACTCCGCGCATTACAGTCTGAATATGAAGCTGCTGCTGCTGACATGACTGACCTTTCCTTTGCATGGGATCAATTATCTTTTGATTTCAACTTAGTCCAAAATTGATAGTTATAATTCTTTTCTTTGTCAAACTCTAATTTTGTAACTTCCGACAATCGTTGATTAATAAAAAATGCTCTATTTTCTTATCCGCACGTTTACCCACTGTTGGACTTGATTGCATGTTCCCAATCATCTTCGTAACTCATGCTTACCCAATCGTCATAAATGCCATAATAAATTTCGAAACTTTGGTAAGCCAACTCGCATTAAATTCGTTGTCTCTCTGGACCAACTATAAATAATGAGATTTGCAAATCAACGATTTCATAGTTGGGTATTTCACATAATATGCTTTCTCCTAAAAAGGCTTTCATTTATTCTTATTTCTTCCCCCATGGGAGTCTGACCTTACCACCTTAAGATTTCAGACCAAGGTTTCTATTTTAATGGTCATACCCTTAGTGAAGGTCAATAACCAACATAAAAAAGAAATGCAGTGAAGGTCATCAACCAACGTAACATCTGAAATAGACAACTATAAACACGAGAAGCGGGGGTTGAATTGTGTTTATCAGAATTTAAGGAAAGCTGAAATCTTTTCGCAAACAAAAAGCTAGATTTGGATGAGTGGAAGAATACAGGATGAATGGATGACTTTTGCAAATACACCACTGATAGACGCAAGAAAAACTAAAGCAATTAAAGATTTTATGAAAGAGAGATTAACACGGTGATTTATCCTGGTTCACTCTTCAAATCAAAGAGCTACGTCCAGTCCTTGGCAGCACCAAGATTTATCCACTATAACTGATAAGGTTACAGACTCAATTATTATTTGCACACCTAGCCTCTTCAGGCTCAAGACAAGTATTATTTGCACACCTAGCCTCTTCAGGCTCACTCTAGTTTGTTTGAGAGATTGGGTTTGTAATAAATACAATTTCTCACAGGCAGATCTTTCACTAACACTCAGAGAGTGGTTTAAATGTAAGGCTCAGGAAAGTCTGCATAATAACTTCAAAATGATTGAAGAATAAAGAATAAAAGAATGAAGAAATAAATGCTCAGAGTAATGGCATTTTAATGCAATGTGTATATCCCTTCATCTTCAATGGCTTCTGTATTTATGGTCTTCAAGCATTTAAGATCCGTTAGAGACATCCCTTCAGATGTTGGCTTCAAGCAGAACTTCATTAATTGCAATAGAGTCGTTCTGAGTAGTCATTAATGCAATAGATTCGTTCTGGGCAGCCATTAATGCAATAGAGTCATTGGTTGTACTCTAACATGAAGGATCATGGCTTTATTCATCGTGCTACAGCCATATCAAAGTTGTGCAGAGAGCTTTTTGTACTTTACTGAGTACACTTCCCTTTTTGTGTAAGGACCAGAGGTACTAGGGAATAAAGCACGTTGGAAGCATTCTTTAACTGATCTTTGGTTCTGATTATCCAAGGTTGCTTGAGAGAGTAGCTTCTGACTTTTCTTGATAATCGTGAAACTGAGTTGGAGAGAAGGCTTCAAGTCTCTTTCTGGTTCTTGAACTATGATTCTGATAATCTTTAAAGAATTTGCGTTCATAAGATAAGTGCTTCCATCTTGAAAATAATCACGTCTATCTAGTCATTTGAGTTTTCATTCGGGCTAGTAGACGAGCTCCACATTAAGGACTCAGCAAGTCCAAAGACTAGTGGACGAGCGCTTCTGTCACCTTTAGTGGACGAGCACTTCTGTTACTCTAGTGGACGAGAGCTTCTGTCACCTTTAGTGGACGAGAGCCTCTGTTACTTTACTGGACGAGAGCCTTAGTTACTTTACTGGATGAGAGCCTCAGTTAGTCTGGTGGACGAGAGTCTCAGTTACTCTAGTGGACGGAAACATTCTGACCTTAATGGACGAGCACCATTTGCCACGTCATTGGACGCGCATTGCTGATACTTTATTGGACGCGCGGTTCTGATACTTTATTGGACGCGCTATTCTGATACTTTAATGGACGAGCTCAAAGTGATTCCTTAATGGACGAGCTCAAAGTGATTTCTTAATGGACGAGCTCCATCTGATTCCTTAATGGAAGAGCTCCATCTGCCACGTCATTGGACGGACCTTTCTGATACCTCACTGGACGGTCTTTTATGATACTTTGATGGACGTGCTATTCTGATACTTTGATGGACGCGCTCCAAGTGCCACGTCATTGGACGGATAATTTTGATACCTCACTGGACGGGTTTTTCTGATACTTTGAGTAGACGCGACCTTCTGTTGTTTTTAGTAGACGCGGTCTTCTGATACTTTTAGTGGACGCGGGTTTCTTTCTCTTGTGTTTTGGACGTGCGCTTCAAACATTACAGTGTTGGACGTCTGCTTGTTACACTTTGTTGGACGTCTGCTTGTTTCACTTTGTTGGACGTCTGATTCTATTTCTTAATCTGCACACTCAATAGATAGGATAACAACCAATATGAAGGTTAATTAAATCATTAACCAATGTTTAGTTTTCATCAAAACTTAGGGAAATGCATATCAAACATTTTAGAGACTTAACAACATCTAGAGCTGACCTCGCTGCACATCCGGGGAGAAGCCGATCTCATTACGGAACGAGCGCATCTTGCTCTAGTTCCATCATCTTCATCCTGGAAGGTCGTGGTTTTCCTTTGGTGTCATCTTTATTGCACCATAGCAACTACAACTTTCTGGGTTAAATGATGGTGAGATCTGCTTCTACTCGTCTCCTTCTTTGCGCATCGTCGGCATATGGAGTAGCTGAAACCTCATCAAATGGGGAATGAAGCCTCAACAAATTAGGTTATACCTCTGCATTATCGAAGGGAGGAAGATAAAATGCTGCTGACGCATAGCCTTATACTCTAGGAGTAGATTAACTTTGATTGACAATTTTATTTCTGATAGCATATTGTCAAATTGCCAATCTCTATATGGCTTGAACTGACAACCTGTGCTTTTGACAATATTTTATTGTATTGCCAATTTAGTGAATATTCTCGTTTCTTTTCACTTGATGTCAATTTTTACTTCCAACATTGTCGGTTTATATTCCTTCAAATACTTGCCATTAATTGACTTAATTTTCAAACCAGTATCAACATTGACAAGTGCATAAGCATTTCCAGAAAACGCTTTATCAATTCTAAATGGTCCTTCCCACTTAGGTGACCATTTGCCATATTCTCGACAAGTTTTATCCATGGGCAATATGACTTTCCACACCAGATCATCTACCTTAAATGATTTGAACTTAACGCGACTATTATAGAACTTTTCAATTCTTTCCTTCTGCCGAATCAAATTTTCTAATGCAATCAATCTTTCGTCACTTAATTCATCCAACTCATCTAGCATTTCATCCCAATATTGGTTGATAGGCAAGTCATTTTGCCTCTGAATGCGAGTAGACTGAAGATTGATTTAGACAGGTAACACAAGATCGTGTCCATAAGTTAGCCGATATGGTGAAGTTCCTGTCGACTGTCTGGGTGAATTTCTATATGCCCACAGTATTTGATCAAGAGTATTATGCCAATTCTTAGGTTGTCGACCCACATGCCTTTTAATAATACCAATAATGATCTTATTTATGGCCTCAACTTAGCCATTGACTTGTGCATAGTAGGGAGTAGATGTAAGCATCTTTATCTGTCTAGAGTTGGCATATTCTATAACTTTCTTCCCAGTAAAAAGTGACCCTCGATCAGTTGTCAACATTTGTGGAATTCCAAACCGACAAACTATATGATTTTCAATAAAATCGATTACGTCTTGTTGGGTAACTGCTTTAAGGCAAACTGCTTCTACCCATTTGGTAAAATAGTCTACTCCAACTAGAATGAATTGATTTCATTTCGATGAAGTAGGATGTATTTGACCAATCAAATCCAAAGCCCAACCTCTGAATGGCTAGGGTTTGATAATAGAGTGCAATTCGCTGGCCGGTACATTTTGTATATGGCCATGTTTCTGACATTGCTCACAAGACTTGGCAAACAAAATGCAATGTTTAATCATAGTTGGCCAATAATACAAACTTTGTTGAAGAACCCATTTCATTTTGTCTCCTACCTGATGGGCTCCACATATGCCCTCATGGACTTCTGATAGAGCCAAATAAGCATCTTGCTCATTCAGGCACTTGTATAGAGTCCCGTTACCTCCTATATAGCAGTCCTCCTTGCATTGTGTATTTCAATTCTTTGTATTTCATTTTCCTATCTTTATTCTGACTTGGATTTTCCAAATATTCAATTATTGATAACCTCCAGTCATTAGGTAGAATTACATCATTAACCAAAATATCTCTTTCTTCCAATGGATACAATAATTTCCTGATTTCCATTAGTCCCGTCAAGTCTTTTGAGATATCTTGTAACCTGAGGCTATTTGAGCCAAATCATCAGCCTCTTGATTTAAGTCTTTGGGAATATATTTGACAACTACGTCATCAAAATTTTTCATCAACTTACTAGCTATGATACAATATTTTGTCAAGTTGTAATTGACGCACTTGTATTCTTAAGTAAGCAGTTTGATAACCAGCTGAGAATCCCCTAAGATCTGCACATTTCGTGCTTTCATTTTTATTAGTATCTCTAGTCCGACAATCAAAGCTTCATACTCAGCTTCATTGTTGGAACATGGATACTTAAGTTCAAACATGAACTTAGTAGGAGTTCCTTGTGGAGTTACGATTAAGATTCCTACCCCACTACCTCCTTGATGCCTTGATCCATCAAAATAAAGTTTCCAGGGTTGTAAACTGACAACATTTATTTCTGGCACATCCAACCCTGGATGTTCTACCAAGAAGTCAGCCATCACCTGTCCTTTGTGACAATTTAGATGGTACGCATCTTGTAAAGAATATTCTGACAAAGCAATGGTCCATTTACCAATACGTGCATTAAGGACTGGTTTTGACAACATATACTTTATAACATCAGTTTTGGAAATAACGAATACATGACATGGCATCATAGAATATTTAAGTTTTGTACAAGAAAAATACAATGTTAGACATAACTTCTCTATTGCACTATATCTTCTTTCAACATCATTGAGGACTCTGCTTAGATAATATATGGCCCTTTCAACAATGTCATCATCATCTTGAGCCAATAGACATCCTATAGTGTCCTCAGATGCTGATATGTACAACTTCAACGGCCGACGAGGTGCTGCGGGCATCATGACCGGTGGATTGACTAGGTATTGCTTGATTTGGTCAAAAGCCTCTTGGTGACAAGGCTCCCATACGAAGCTTTGCTCTGCTTTCAACTTGACCAGTGGTGCAAATACTCTTGTTCTTCCCGACATATTTGATATAAACCTTCGTAGAAAGTTAACCTTTCCTAAGAAGGATTGTAGTTCCTTTTTATCTGTCGGTGCTGAGGCTTCCATGACCGCTTTGGCTTTATTTTTGTCCACCTCAATTACTTTTTTGTGAACTAGGAAGCCTAAGAATTTGGCGGCTGACACTCCGAAGCTACACTTTTCTGGGTTCATTTTGAGGTTGTGTCTTCTCATCCTTTCAAACCCTTTCTTCAGGTGCTCCAAGTGGTCATCTTTGGTTTTGGACTTGACAACCACGTCATCAATATATACTTCTATGAAATTTCCAATTACATCATGGAAAATCGTGTTCATTGCTCGTTGATAGGTGGCTCCTGCATTCTTTAAACCGAAAGGCATGACAACCCATTCATATGTCCCGATTGCTCCTGGACACTTGAAGGCAGTCTTTGACACATCTTCTTCGGCTATAAAGATTTGATTATAACCTGCAAGGCCATCCATACAACTCAAAATTTCATTTCCTGATGCTGAGTCGACAAGCATGTTGGCTATTGGCATCGGATACTCATCCTTGGGGGTAGCCATATTTAAATTTCTAAAGTCTATGCATACCCTCATTTTGCCATTCTTTTTAATGACTGGAACTACATTAGAAAGCCAATCGACATACCTAGTTGTTCGAATGAACTTTGCTTTAAGCAGTCTTTGCACTTCCTCTTTGATTTTATGCACTACCTTTGGAGCAAAACTTCTACTTGCCTGCTTGACAGGCTCGCAATTCTCCCTAAGTGGCAGCCGGTGTTCAACAAGATCTCTGCTTAAACCAGGCATTTCATCGTAGTCCCATGCAAAGCAATCTTTATACTCTGCAATTAATCTGACAAGTTTTTGTTTGTAATCATTTGGCAGAAAAGCACTGACAAAAATGGGCCTTTTCTTTTCTTCCATTCCTAAATTTATTTCTTCCAGAGGATCTTCTACTTCAACGTTTTGCTTAACTTCGGCTCCTTTCTCAAAACCGAAAAGGCCGTCGTAAATGATACAATCTGCCAACACACCCTCTAAAGTGTGCACTTCTATGTCGGCCATATAGGCCGACAATCTTCTCAGTTATGATTCAAGGCTCATTGTCGGAACTGGACCGAGATTTGTTGGCCTCTTCCTTTATCTTTACGCCAAACTGACTGAGAAGGCTTGCTTCTAACGCATCTTTGTCAATGACCCCTTCGTTGGCAGTCACGGGTCTAACATTTGGCGAATATACTTTGAAATCCACATGTGACTGCTGGGTGTAACACGCTATCGTCTGCTTCTACGATTTCCACTTGATCCTGCTCATTCCACAAGATTATTTTCTGGTGCACTGTTGAAGGAATTGCTCCCACAGCATGAATCCAATCCCTGCCAAGTAATAAGTTGTAGCTTGATTTGGCTGGAATTATCACGAACAATGTCATTTTCTCGACAGTGCCAACCTGGATATTGAGGAGTACGACACCATCTGATGGAGATGTTTTGCCACTGAAATCAGTAACAACCATGTCTGTCGGAATTAAGTCCGACTGATGTTTTCCTAGCTTCTTAAACATTGCCCTAGGCATTAAATTGCCAGCAGCTCCTCCATCAATCAGAACTCTATTAGTGGGTCTCCCATCAATTATGGCCTTTACATGCAATGGCCTTAAATGATTTCTTTGTTCGTCAGTAGGCTTTTTTAACTGGGCTACATTGTCGAACACGGTGACCAAATTCTCTTGGACATACATCCAAAAATCACTTGGATTTCTGTCATTGTCTACCATATCCTCATAGTCGGAAAAATCCACTTCAAGATATCCTTCATACTCCGCTGGGATGACGGAAATCAATCCTATATTCATCCCCATGCATGGTTCCAGGATGATTTCATTCTCTGGATCCTCGTCTAAGAATGCACCTCCTACAGTTCTTCCATGATTTCTTCTCAAATCATCATCATCGCCGATCGATCGACCTTTTCGACAAAGGCCGCTATCCTCGCACTACGCTTATCCAAAGGCCTTGATGATGTCAGCTACATCTTCATTTTGTCTATCCATGTCCATGCCTCTGCTGATGTTAATATCATCATTCAGATCGTTTAATGCCTCAATGACAGCATCAAAGGATCATTCTTCCTTGGTCAACTCACATTCAGGTTTGAATGTTGCCAACTGATGATCTTGCATTGTCGCCTCGAACTTCTTCTCAAGCCCTGCTACCTTTTCCATGTCTACCAATCCAACCGGCCATTTGCCTGTGGATTTTGTTGGTGGCGACGACATTTCTAAGGCCTTCTTTTTCTCTGCACAGATTTACGACATAGGTTTCTTTGGCTTGTTTTGAGTAGCAAGCATCTTCATGTCAACCTCCATTGGGTGAGCCTCTATCATCCTCTTCATTTTGACATCTCCATTCTTGTCATTTACATTGTCAGCTGTTGCAACCAAACAACCAGTATTACGTGAAGGCATCTCTTTTATGGTGACACCTCCTTGCCTGGCAAGCTTCTTCTTTTGAGCCTGTCGGAGCCTCTGCAGCCTCCTCTTTTGGCTCTTAGAGATGGCCAACTAAGTTGACGGTCCTGACAAGCCAAGTCCTGTCATCTGAGCATTCTGAGCTAGCTGGCCCTTTCGGTAATTCTCATTCCAAAAGGGTGGATTGTGGTCACTGAACTTGTTTTTTCTAACCCATGTCTGCTTTTGTAACTCTGGATAACGAGCCGTGGCAGAATTCTTTACCCATTGATCCACCATTACATTGGACGGGGGTTTCCTAGTCTTGACAGAATTGAATCTGCCACCGACAAAGCTATTGTTTCCCACTGATCCTCTGATTGGCTCTTTAAGCCAACCTCCGGTGTGGTTTTGTCTGGGTCTTATCTGATGCATGTGTTGTTGACGGCTATTTGCCTGCTTGTTAACAACAGGTGCAACACTTCTGTATACACTGTTAGATCCAGCATGGCTGCTCGAGTGTGAAAATCTGCCTTGGTTACCACCATTACGAGACTCAGTACTGTCACATGGGTGATATGATGATGGTTTATGCGCCCTGGCCTCCTCGGCAGCCACTTCGTCATAAAATGCTTCACATCTTGGGCAAATTTTAAGTATGCCACCAGATTTCTTGCGTGTCATGAAATCGACAAGAGGTTCTCCCGGCTTTGGATAAATATCAAATGAATCCGACAGATCCATCTGGATATTTTGCCCAGTCCTGATGTTGACCATGCCTATTCCCATGGGGACTCGGCGGTCTGTCTTGTTAACTTCAGGACCAAAGGGTTCTATATCAACCTTCATGTCTGGTTTCTTGTCTGAAAATTTTAGTCTTCCTTCTGCCAAACCTTTCTGAATAATGTCCCTGAAATGCATACAATCATTAGTTACATGACCAAAAGTGTTGTGATATTTACAGTACTTCCGATCCTTAATCTCATGGACCTTCAAAAGCCTATGGTCATTTGACAATTTTAACTGCTTATCTTTGAGTAATATGTCAAATATTTGATCGGCTTTGGTCACATCAAATGTATACACTTTCTTATTAATGAAAGGAATCATTTCTTTCGCCCTTGCAGGCTTCAAAGCTTGGCATATATAAGGTGGACCATTTTTTAATTCAACGTAATCTACCTCGTGTTCCTCAGAATCGTTGCCCTCCTCGTCGGATTCACTACATCCGACAAAGTTAACCTTTTCTCTTTTGAGGAACTTCTTCTGCTTGAAAACATTTTCGGCTTTCAATTGTTCAATTTGTCGGACTTTATCTCCTAACCGGGAAAGATCAATTAGATGTTGGTTGACCAACTTCTTCCTAATATGATAATCTAGACCCCCAGCAGCAATCTTTACTATTTCTGCCTCAGGGATAGGGGTGAAGCAGCGACTCCTCATTTGACGGAATCGAGCAAGATAGTCATCGACAGACTCGCTATTCATCTATACTAATAGATAATGGCAGAGTTCAAAAAAATGCAGTTTTTGGTGTCAACTTTTTTATATTACAAAAATACCCCTAGCAACTTTAGAATATAGGCCACTAAACCCTCTAAACCTTCATGATCAGATATCTAAAATATGTTTATTGGTTACAGATTTAAACTCAAACAATTTAGTGGAATGGGATGGTAACCACCGACTCCCGCCCATGTAACCGACTACTACATCCGAACCTCCTATTCATTTTCTTCTCTTTCATTTCACTATCTCACAATTCAAGTACATTCCCAAATTATTTTACTGTCTCACAATTCACGTACATTCACTGTTTCATATTTTCTTCATACGTTTTCTCCACTCATCTTCAAGTCAAGGTAACTACTTCGATTACTTTTCTTCATTTTGTTTTACTGTTGTTGTTTATTTGGTGTAGAGGGAAGTGTTTTTTTTAAAGCAAAGATGATATAGAGGCAAGTGTTATACTATCCAAATTCTCAAACTTATACTGATATTAGTTTATGGTCTTCATATTGGCATTAACAGGTTATATAGCATCCTTCTTATTGTTGTAGGCAGTGGAGAAATGCGTTAGAAGGAAGGAGATTGAATTAATTTTTTAATCAATGTTTTGTCTTACTCGGGTTTTGGATTGCAGATATTTGATGTCATTTTTTTATCCTTTTTTTTTTGCAGGCTAGAGGTGTTAAAGTTTCTGTTTACTCTCTAGGTTGCTCTTTGAATACCTGTTTTCTGAGGGAGTAGAAACTGCAGAAAAACAATGGTATTTGACTCCTGCCATTTGCTACCGTGCTTTCAGATGTCCACACTAATGGGTTTAAAACAAATAAAGTTTGGATCCTGTTAATGTTAGATGATCCTTATTATGTCAATTCTTTTTCAATATGATAACTTTTCACTCATATCTTCACACTTGAATTGTCTGGACACTTACTCCAGAATCATTGCACCAAACTAAAAACCAAATATTCACATGAAACCATTCCATTTTCAAGCAATAATTAATTATTAATGTACGGACCTCTATAGTAATATTATATTCAAATGACTGTTTCAAATTTTTAAATAAAACATATGTACGAAGATGTTGATAGTGGATGCTTTATATTCACCAACAATTTTATCAAATCTTAACTCTGCAACACGACAAGTTAATTGTAAAATATTTCTATTCTGAATAACATTTATTTTGCAAAGAAGTTTTGATAGTTTTTCAATTTCTGTTTTGTTTTTTTAGGAGGAACCATAATGGTGTCGATGATGGGTCAGACGGCGTCGCTTGGCGTAGCCACAGTAGATCTACGTGAGTCATGGAGAACGGTGTATGACACCGGTGCTAGGATCTAAATCGGGACTGTGAGCAGAGGATGCAGATCCGAGTTCGACTCTTTCTTTTGTTGGAGGTATTCAACGGTTTGTGTTTGTTCATTAAATTTTCTTATTTTTCATTTTTTTTCTTAATTTTTCTGTGCTTGAGATCAACTTCCACACACATTTTGGATGGACCCGAAGTGACAACACATAAGATTGCAGCAACTGTGAAGAGGAAAAATCAAAACAGGTTGTTTTGTGTTTGTATTTGTCAATCTGTCGAAATTATCCATGAGGGGACAATGAGGACTGATAAATTGGAATATTGAATTGCGAAGACAATGGGGAAGTAGAAGAAGGTACCCACCCCAAATCCAAGGTATCTCCACACCTCAACTCCTATAGCCCCTCTTTCTCTCTCTCTCTCTATTATGCTTTTTTTTTGTTTTTCTTTTTGGATGTTTTGCTGTTGTACATATCATCCATAAAAGGAGGGTGGCTATGGCAAAGGCACAATCAACATTTCTGGGCTATTGAGTGGCTACATAAATATATGGAAATGTATGATGGTTGTTAAATTTGTTATCAGTTTATCAGGAAGTGGAATGGCGGAGTTGAAGTTTTGGTGTCCTACTTTTAATATTACTAATTTTACCTTAAAACCTTAGTTGATATTGTTTTTACAATGCCAAAATTGACCCTAGCAGATAACAACAAGAAGAAAAAAACCGACTAAAACTGTTTTACATAAATTTTAAATTTTAAAATTGGCCTAACTGATCCTTTTCCAATTAAGCACTCGGTAACCTTCTTCTTCCACTTTCTCCTCCACCGTTTTTCCAATTATGAGAATGAACGTTAAACCGGAAGACGGTGGCACAGAGGAGAGTGGGAAGGGCACAGAAGCCGAAAGACGGTGGCTCAGAGGGAGGCGAGGTGGCTATACGGTGGCGTTTGATTGGCGATGTGAAGCGTCCTCGGTCACGTCTGGTGTACGATGGAATGGTGACGCCTTGGCATGTGTCTGGATGATGGAGAATGATCAGAGCGGCAGAAGGGAGGCGACGGTGGGAAGGTCTGTTACGGATCTGTTTGGTTGGCAGTGCGCGGTGGCAAACGGAGTAGCTGAAGGCCAGCGGTGACTGGGTTTGCTTTTAAGGTTCATATTCACTCACTCAATTTATCTTTTCTTCCCCCCATTTTTTGAATGGCACCAATTTCTCCAATTTTCCCCCCATGAATCAAACGTCACTGTGGCAAAGATGGATGGATAGGTTAACATTTCAAGCTGATAGATTGATTTAGTTTGACTTTGATTTTCTTCCGTTTCTGGTTAGGAACCAAAGCAGTGGAATGGAAGAATTTGTTGATTGTGAATTAAATTTCTTCTACTCATCATGGAGGACTCCTGACAACGAAACAAAGTGCACTGCCTTGGTTAGCGTTTGATGATTCCAAAGGTAGTTTCACTTTCCCAATTTTTTGTTCACTTTGATATTACACTTCAATCAAATTATGGGTTTCTCTCTATATCATTCTTTCGCCGTATTCCCCAAATCTTAGTACCATTTGGGGGTATCAAATAATCTCACAATTTAACCTCTCATAGTTTCCCCAAATCTTAGTACCATTTTTACTCTTTAATCAAATGCTGAGTTTTGTGTTGGTCTTACTCATTTTCAATTTAAAGGTTAATTTTTTATTGCCAACTTTAGTGTTTTTGTTTCTATCATTAATTCTTGAAGTGCTAAATTTCGTTGACAGTAACTTTAGTTGAAGATACAAGATTGTCAAGGCTGGAGCAAGGAGGAACCATACAGTGGTTGTTACAGAGGATGGAAATTACATAGCCTTTGGATGGAACAATCATGGACAGCTTGGTTCAGGTTCTGTGTTAATTTTAATTTAAAGATTTTTTGACACCAGTTTTAATTTAAAGATGGGTATGTGGTTGTTTTAGTTGGGTTTTTTTTTCCATGCATCCTTTGTGCTGATAATTTTATTATACGACATGCATTGGAAACTTCTTTGGTTTCCACATTAGGGAAAATGATGTTGTCCTTAGAATTTTTAGTTTCTCTTTGAAAAAATGTTTGAATATTTACTTTTCTGTTATATCATAGTGGCAAAGGATGCATTGCCTGTATAAACTTACAAAGGACCTTTAGCTATGCTTTAGATGTTGCATTTTTCGATTCTTGAATTCATGATGCAATTTTATAATTGATATTTTTATTTTTGTTTTATTTTCGTTTCCTTTGTGTCTGTGTCTCCTCTTTTCTCTTCTCTCTGCCTTTGGATTCTTATGGAATAAAACTCCTCGCAGTTTTTGCCAATGACACAAAACTTTGTCTAAACAAATAATATACGTCACCTTTTTCAAACAATAAAATAATTAAATAAAATAAACAAATATTAATTGCACTACTACTTGCAGTTATCAAAGCAGAGCAAAATATCTTTTCCTTTTTCAGTTTTTAAAGGCATATGGTGAAAATTCTTTTTTTGACCCACCGCTCTTGATACCACACGATTCTAATTTCCGAGCCTAGACTCTAGATGATTATGATTTCAGCAAAGTGGTCATTTTGTCGACAAGTATAATTCAGAAAAGCCGTGGACCCTGTAGCATGGAATGTCGACAAGTTATTAAAATTGTTTTATTTTGTGTACAATACATTTTATTGAAAGAATATGCTGAATGCATTTTGAAAATTTAGTGAAGTTTGGAGTCTGAGCTTGCCGGAAATGGTTGTAATGTTATGAAGAGGATATGATTCTTGAGTTAAATGTATTTGTGAGGTTAGCAATTAGAATTTGTTTTGGTATAGGCTTATATACCGGAACAAAGGTAACATTGCGAATGGCCTTTGGTATAGGCTTAACATTTGGAATTGTTTTTGTCTAGGCTTATACAATGAAATAGGGTTAGGCTTAAAAATAGGAATTGACATTGTCAAGCAGTTTCATCCGGTTTTTCTTTTACTCTCTGAAGCATGTGGAAAAGACTTCTTTAGAACTACCACTTATAGAATATGCTCTGTGTAATTGATGCCACTTCATTCGAGTTAAAGATTTTTTGCCCTTTTGTGTGATCCTTTCAATTTTGGTACTCTATTACAATATTTTTACTTGATTCAGGACAAAATTTATGCTATACAGAAGCAAAGATAGAAAATTTTCATTTATTTTTGTGGTGTAATTGGTGTGTATTTTGTTTTTTGTTTCTATTAGCCTTAGAACTCCATTGGTATATGGATTTTTACATGCATGTTTGATTGATGCTATATCTTGGCATGGCATGAATGTGAATTTCAACTGTCTCATGGTTCTAGAGACCTAAGCTCTGTTAGATTCTGTTTGCATGCTTAATAATATGTTTCTAAGTTGATGGAAATGATGGTTTGGTCACTTGAACCAAATTTGAAGCATGCATGTAACTCAAAAATGTTGAAAGATGACGCCTTTGGTGTTTTCTGTTTGATGATGCCTTTGGTGTTTTCTGTTTGATGATGCTTTTGATTGGATTTATTCAAGGAGTTTCCATTATGAATTCTGGAAAAACAAAAATATACATGTATTCAAATATGTATTCTAATTCTGACGATAAAAGGAGTATGGAATTCTCTGGTTCTTTTTTTATTTATTGATAAACAATTCTCTGGTTCATTTAAGCCTTAAGCCGTGTTTCTCTGAATTAAGAAAATAATAGACTACCATAGAAAGAGTTACTTAAACTTCTTGCTGGCCTTGGGAGGAATTTACAATACCTTTCATCTCTCAATTTTTCTAGTAAGTTACTTTGAAAAGATTGCATAGCAATATAAGAATAATTATGTTTCCCAAGAATCAGTGTTACCAAAAAATCTCACAAAGATTCTAACAATTCAACAAATTTATTGAGTTGAACAGTTTGAAGCTGGTCTGTTGGTGTTTTAATTATATTGTTATTTGATTTGATTTCAACTTTTCAGGGGAATGGACATTTGGAGATTTGACAAACATTGATCTTATGGATAATGGAACTAATGCTGTTGAGGCAAGTCATTAAATTTTTATTAATAAATACAATGCTGACATGCAATGGAATGATTATAATAATTCCTTTGCCTGGTGTTACCTCCCATAACTCTTGCCTATGGAAAACACTGGTGAGTAGAGAGTAGTGAGTATTTACTCTTTGGTTAATGAGAATATTAACCTCAATGATCACTAGACTGATACCCATAATATTTGATTTCTCACTAATTGTGGCAATCAATTTGATAGAAACCCAAACCAGAGCAATGAAAAAATGACAATAAAAGATCGACACGGGTGTGTTACTAAGTATGGATACCGATTACAGAGGAATAGAAATTCCTTTACTCAAAGCAATGCTCTTACAGAGATAATTCTCTGCCTAAAACTGACTGGAATATACTCAATGCCTTTTCCCTCTCCCCTAATCTTCCTTATACCTGAAAATCCCCTCACACACCTTACATTCATTCATGTTAGACTTACATTCAATATATGTTTTTAAATAAATTTTTCTCAAACTCCAAGCATTCTTCTTAACATACTTAAATTCATAGATTTGATTCTTCCAATGATTTTTTTTTAATTTTATTTGTGAAGGAGGACGAGTGATACTTTAAGGCCATGGAAGTTGGAGACCTCTCCATAAGTTAGCAGGTCTTTGAATATATAGATTTGTAGTCCTGATGTTCTATATATATATATATATATATATTGTAGCAGACAAACAATTAGATCTCTTTGTTTTCAGTGTTTTATTTGCTTCAAAATCTTGCAGGTCTTAATAGATGTGGAAAAAGTTGTAGGCAAAGGTGGACCAATTATTTAAGGCCTGACATCAAGAGGGGTAAATTTTCTCAAGAAAAGGAGCAAACAAATCTGCATTTCCATTCCATCCTTCGAAACAAGTAATTTCCGCTTTCTCCTTATCATCCTTATTATTTTGTTGGGAAGGCATAGGGAATGTGAAGTTTCATTTTTCCTTGGCAATTGCTAAACTATTAAGGTATTCATAACTACACTTTTCTTTGAACTGTTATGACTTCATAGGTTTTTTCTAGATGGAGAATGAATATGGAAAGGTTTCAATTCTGCTTGATTGAAGCAGTTTAAATATATTACCCTTTACTTTGACATTTTGTATTATTTTTCTTAAACTATTAAAGATAATTATAACTATTAATGCATATGTTTATTTGATAGATGGCCAGCTATTGAATCCCATCCCAATACCTTTCATCTCTCAATTTATCCTGTATGTTACTTTGAAAAGGTTGCATGACAATTCTAGGCATGGTGGTGCAGTTAATGGGGGAGGCGGAGGCTGAACAATGCAAGTTAACAAATGAGAGGAAGATGAAGTGAGGAAGGAGAAGGAGGAGGAGGAGGAGTTGGGGGAGGAGAATACGAAGAAAAAGAGTTATCAAAAGCAGACCCTGCAAGGTTAGCTTCCCTAAATTTCAACAAGAACCACTTCTTTTATTTTATTTTTTTATTTTATTATCAGATCGTGTGTTGAAGTGTTTTATTGCTGATGATTCATTTCTGTATTATATTTTTCTAACTATCTCTTACCGTTTTCTCTGCATGATGAATTCTATTTTGGAAATTTGATTAAAAAAACATTAGATTGCTATGTTGCTATGCCCCTATGACAAAATGTAAATTGGTAGTGTTTAATATTGTTACAGGTCAAAGTGATGGAAACGATAAAGTGAAAACATGGGATCCCATGCTTATCTCAGTGTGGTAGTGCAAAAGGATTTACTGGAAAAGGCTGTTGGATGTCACCTGAAATGATCAAAGGAAGGCATTGTACCAAGAAAGTACATGACTGTAGTTTCGAGACTGTTCTATGGGAGCTTTTAACAGGATAGACACCATTAACAGACACATTGAACTTATTGAAGAACTCCAGAAAGGTGACTTCTATCGTTGTTGGGGAATCTTTCCTGCCAGACTGTTGAGAGAAAGTTCCAGTGCTTCAAGATTTGACAGGTTGATCGAAACAAGGCCATTTAGATTTTGTTGAACACTCCTAAACCATGCTCATCCCTTTGTCCTACAATCTATTTTTTGAAGTATTATTTTACTATTGAGTTCGATGTACATTGAATGATTATTGGTTAATGAGGTTGGAATTATAAGGGTGATTGGGATATGCTCTTCTTTGGGTTATTATCTTAAATGACATTCAGCCGTATTCACTCTGAACTATGGAGAGGGGAAAAAGTTAAAGGAGTTGGAATTAACCAAACTTAGGAGAGGCTCAGATTTCTTTTTCTGCATATAGCTATAGCTAACATGCTTTCAATGTGGATATATGGAAAAAAAAACTATGCATGCATATATATAATTGGTGGTATGAATGGACCAAAAATCAATTTATCCCACTTGGTTTCAAATTCAAATTATTGAGCAAGTTAGAAATACAATCAATTTATCCCACTTGGTTTCAAATTCATATTATTGAGCAAGTTATAAATGTAAAGGGTGACTAGACACATTGGATAAGACTTTTCAATTCATGAAACTTGGTCTTACACTGAGTCATGTTTGAATTACAACGTAGAGGCGCTTCCGGATTTTGTTGGTGGCAATGCACTGATGGAATTTAATAATGATAAAAATGCCGCCAAGACCATTGATAGAATGGCATCCCTTGATTACAAAGACATATAGGACTATTTAGAGGACTTCATTAAAGACAAGAAACTTATGGAATTTGAAAGGGATCCATTGAAAAGAGAAGAAAGAAGAGATCGCATTTGGAGGGAAATGTTGTGCACTGTCTGATGGGGCTGTTATTTGCATGGTCTCGATGAGCTTCATTACCGTGGTCAATCTTTCTGATTGCATTCATTGCGTTGAGCAAACAAGTTTTCCCATTCTAACCTAGATCTCAATTAAATGGTGACGTTTCATCTTTACATCTATTCTACACTTAATTTACTTCAAACAATTTCTACTATTCATAACTGTATATATTAATGGTATTTTTAATCTATTAGAATTATATATCATACTGATATTTAAATGTAAACATGTTACTAAAATCGCCATAATAGCAAATAAAATATCAATAATATAATTAAGAAAATGATAGCGATTTTTCTAACCTTTGCACATACTAAGAAATCAAAAGTAGAAATATTGTATTGAAAGTTGTGTATTCAATTCCTTGAAAGTTTAAAAGCTACTATTTTCTATATAACATTTCTATTTTCTAAATTCTTATTATGTGAAAGGTTGCACAGGTAAGAAAAACCCAAATGATAAATATATATAACATGCGGACGAACATGCACAACATGTAAATGAAATCTATACTATCTATAAGGAGGATAGTTGAATTTTGGTTTCAACATTTCAAAATACAAATACTACCCCTACACTATAAAACTGATAAAACTGATTTTCAAATTTAAAAAATAAAAATAAATTGTAGCACTTATTTTAAATTTTAAAAAAGAAAACTGGATGTGGTGTAAAATGTTAACCCTATGTCATTAGAACGGTTGAAAAGTAGTATCTGGGGTAAAGCCATCAAAATTGCGTGTGGCGTAAGACTACATCACTTATTCTTTTATTTTCACGTATTTTTCAAGGGTTCATTCAAAGCACTAATAATCTCTACTGTTAGTTTATGCGGGTAAAATTCTTTTACTTATCAAGCCATATTTTTTTATATCAGATACTTATCAAGCCATATCCTAAAGAATAGGTGTATACAACTATACAATTTTTGCTTTTTAAAAATTTAAAATTTAAAGTTCAAAATAAATTAAGGAATCTATCCATACTTAATCTCCTTATAAATCTAAATGCTGAGATGTCGAGCTCAAATAATAGTTGTAACTAAATTATATTTGATACCTTGGATTTGTTTTTTATTAAAATATGTATCTTATTTATTTTTACATTTATTTGTAACATGATATTATTGACACAGTGATGTATATAATGTGTGTTTATATTATTACGTCACATTGTAAAGTTGGATAAATCTATACAACAAAGACGAGTAAAAGCATTAGAAATGCGGCCAGACAGGCACGTGAGTGTCTGTCTTGCCGCTAGTCCTCTTAATGCCAAATAAGTCCGTCAATCCTATCTTTAGGTCACCCCTAAAGAATTGATCGTGAAAACTTCTCTCTAATTGATTCCACAAAATATGCTTTCTCCTACAAAAGGCCTCCACTTATTCTTCTTTCTTACCCCATGGGAATATGACCTTATCACCTTAAGATTTCAAGCCAAGGTTTCTGTTTTAATGGTCATATCTTTAGTGAAGGTCAATAACCAACGTAAAATATGTAGTGAAGGTCAGCAACCAACGTAACATCTAGAGCTGACCTTGCCGCACATATAGGGGAAAGCTGATCTCGATACGGAACGAGTGCATCTCACTCTAGTTCCATCATCTTCATCTTGGAAGGTAGTGGCTTTCCTTTGGTGCCATCTTTATTGCACCATAGCAACAACAACCTTCTAGGTGAAATGATGGTGAGATCTGCTCCTGCTCATCTCCTTCTTTGTGCATCCTCGACAGATGGAGCGACTGAAACTTCATCAAATGGGGAATGAAGCCTCAACAAATTGAGTTATACTTCTGCATTGTCGAAGGAAAATCAAATGTCGCTGACGCATAGCCTTGTATTCTAGGATTAGATTAACTTTAATCGACAACTTGATTTCTAATAGCATATTGTTATTTCGCCAATCTCTATATGGCTTGAATTGACAACTTATACTTTTGACAATATCTCATTGTATTGCCAATTTAGTGAATATTCTTATTTTCTTCACTTGTTGTCAATTATTACTTCCAACATCGTCGGTTTATATTCCTTCAAATACTTGCCATTAATTGACTTGATTATCAAGCCAGTATTAACATTGACAAGTGCATAGGCATTTCCAGAAAATACTTTATCAATTCTAAATGGTCCTTCCCATTTAGGTGACCATTTTCCATATTCTCGACAACTTTTATCCATGGGTAATATGACTTTCCACACCAGATCATCTACCTTAAATGCTTTGAACTTAACTCGACTATCATAGAATTTTGCAATTCTCTCTTTTTGTCGAATCAAATTTTCTAATGCAATCAATCTTTCATCACTTAACTCATCCAATTCGTCCAGCATTGCATTCCAATATTGGTCAGTAGGCAAGTCATTTTGCCTTTGAATACGAGTGGATTGGAGATTGATTTCAACAGGTAGCACATGATCATGCCCAGAAGTTAGCCGATATGGCGAGGTTCCTGTCGACTGTCTGGGTGAATTTCTGTATGCCCATAGTATTTGATCAAGGGATTTATGCCAACTCTTAGGTTTTCGGCCCACATGCTTTTTAATAAGATTAATAATGATCTTATTTATGGCCTCAACTTGGCCATTTGCTTGTGCATAATATGGTGTAGATGTGAGCATTTTTATATGCCTAGAACTAGCATATTCCACAACTCTCTTGCCGACAAATACTGACCCTTGATCTGTTGTTAGAGTCTGGGGTATGCCAAACCGACAAATGATGTGATTTTCAATGAAATCAATTACGTCTTGTTGGGTGACTGCTTTGAGGCAAACTGCCTCTACCCATTTGGTAAAATAATCAACTCCAACTAAAATGAATTAATGTCCTTTTGACGAAGAGGGATGTATCTGGCCAATTAAATCTAGAGCCCATCCTCTAAATGGCCAAGGCTTGACAATAGAATGTAACTCGCTAGCCGGTACGTTTTGTATATGGCCATGTTTCTGACATTGTTCACAAGACTTGCCAAATAAAATGCAATCTTTAACCATAGTTGGCCAATAATACAAACTTCATTGAAGAACCCATTTCATTTTATCACCTGCCTGATGGGCTCCACATATACCCTCACGGACTTCTGATAGAGCCAAATAAGCATCTTGCTCACTTAGGCACTTGTGTAGAGTCCCGTCAACATATCTTCTGTATAACGGTCCTCCTTGCATTGTGTAATTCAATGCTTTATACTTTGTTTTTCTATCTACATTCTGACTAGGATTTTCCAAATATTTGATTATTGGCAACCTCCAGTCATTAGGTAGAATTACATCATTAACCAAAATATCTCTTTCTTCTAATGGATACAACAGTTCTCTGATTTCAATTAGTGTTGACAAAGTCTTTTGAGATATTTTGTATCCTGAGGCTATCTGAGCCAACTCATTAGCCTCTTGATTCAAATTTCTGGGAATATATTCGACAATTACGTCATCGAATTTTTTCATCAACTTACTAGCTATGATACAGTATTTTGTCAAGTTGTAGCTGACACACTTGTATTCTTGAGTAAGTTGTTTGATGACTAATCGAGAATCCCCAAAATATGCACATTTCGTGCTTTTATTTCTATCAGTATTTCCAATCCGACAATCAAAGCTTCATATTCAGCTTCATTGTTGGAACATGGATACGTATGTTCAAACATGAACTTAGTATGAGTTCCTCGTGGAGTTACGATTAAAATTCCTACTCCACTACCTCCTTGATGCCTTGATCCGTCGAAATAGAGTTTCCAGGGTTGTAAATTGACAACATCTATTTCTGGCACATCCAACCCTGGATGATCTACCAAAAAGTTAGCCACTGCCTGTCCTTTGACAGCTTTAGCTGGTACGTATTGTAAAGAATATTCTGACAAGGCGATGGTCCATTTACCAATACGTCCATTAAGGACTGGTTTTGACAACATATACTTTATAACGTCAGTTTTGGAAATCACCAATACATGACATGGCATCATATAATATTTAAGTTTTGTACAAGAAAAATATAATGCTAGACATAACTTCTCTATTGCACTATATATTCTCTCAGCATCATTTAGGACTCTGCTTAGAAAATATATAGCCCTTTCAACGTTGTCATCATCATCCTGGGCTAATAAACATCATATAGTGTCCTCAGATGCCGATATGTACAACTTCAACGGTCGACGAGGCACTGCGGGCATCATGACCGGTGGATTGACTAGATATTGCTTGATCTGGTCAAAAGCTTCTTGGTGACAAGGCTCCCATATGAAACTTTGCTCTGATCTCAACTTGACCAGCGGTGCAAATATCCTTGTTCTTCCTGACAGATTTGATATGAATCTTCTTAGAAAGTTAACCTTTCCTAGGAAGGATTGTAACTCCTTTTTATTTACCGGTGCCGAGGCTTCCATGACTGCTCTAGTTTTATTCTTGTCTACCTCAATTCTGTTTTTGTGGACCAAGAATCCTAGGAATTTGGCAGCCGACACTCCGAAGCTACACTTCTCTGGGTTCATTTTGAGGTTATGCTTTCTCATTCTCTCAAATCCTTGCTTCAGATGCTCCAAGTGGTCATCTTTGGTTTTGGACTTGACGCCCACGTCATCAATATATACTTCTATAAATTTTCCAATAACATCATGGAAAATTGTATTCATTTCTCGTTGATAGGTGGCCCCTGCATTCTTTAAACCGAAAGGCATGACAATCCATTCATATGTCCCAATTGCTCCTGGACATTTGAAGGCAGTCTTTGACACATCTTCTTCGGCTATAAAGATTTGATTATAACCTGCATGGCCATCCATACAACTTAAAATCTCATTTCCTGATGCTGAGTCGACAAGCATTCGGCTATTGGCATCGGATATTCATCTTTGGGGGTAGCCATATTTAAATTTCTAAAGTCTATGCATACCCTCATTTTGTCATTCTTTTTAATGACAGGAACTACATTAGAAAGCCAATCGACATACCTGGTTGTTCGAATGAACTTGGCTTTAAGCAGTCTTTGTACTTCCTCTTTGATTTTATGTACCACCTCTGGAGCAAACCTTCTACTTGCTTGCTTAACAGGCTTACAATCCTCCCTAAGTGGCAGCCGGTGTTCGACAAGATCCCTGCTTAAACCAGACATTTCATCGTAGTCCCATGCAAAGCAATCTTTGTATTCTGCTATTAATCCGACAAGTTTCTGTTTGTAATCCTCTGGCAGAAACACACTGACAAAAATGGGCCTTTTCTCTTCTTTCGTCCCCAAATTTATTTCTTCCATAAGATCCTTTACTTCCACGTTTTGCTTGGCTTCGGCTCCCTTTTCAAAACCCAAAGGGCCGTCGTCAATCCGTCAACGCACTCTCTAAAGTGTGGACTTCTCTGTCGGCTAGATAGGCCGACAATCTTTTCAAGTTTGTTTCAAGACTCATTGCCGGATTCTGGCCGAGTCTTGTCTGCCTCGTCCTTTACCTTAACTCCAAATTGGCTGAGAAGGCTTGCTTCCAACGTGCCCTTGTCAATGACCCCTTCATTGGCAGTTATAGACTTGACATTTGGTGAATACACCCTGAAGTCAACATGTGATTGCTGAGCATAGCAAGCACTGTCATCTGCCTCCACAATCTCTACTCGATCCTGTTCATTCCATAAAATCACCTTTTGATGCACTGTTGACGGAACCGCTCCTACAGCGTGAATCCAATCCCGGCCAAGTAATATGTTGTAGCTTGACTTGACTGGAATTATTACGAACAGTGTCATCCTTTCGACAGTGCCAACCTGTATGTTTAATAAAGTGACGCCATCTGACGGAGAAGTTTTGCCACTGAAGTCAGTGACAACCATATCTGTCGGAATTAGTTCCGATTGATCCTTCCCTAATTTTCTGAACATCGCTCTTGGCATCAGGTTTACAGCAGCTCCTCCGTTAATTAAGACCCTATTGGTAGGTCTCCCATCTATTATGGCCTTCACATGTAAAGGCTCAAATGGTTTTTCTGCTCATCGGTGGGCTTCTCCAACTGAGCTACGTTATCGAATACGGTAACTAAATTCTCTTGAACACACATCTAGCAATCACCTGGGTCTGCTGCATTGTTGACGACATCATCATCGTCGTCAGAGAGATCGAGCTCAAGATATCCCTCGTATTCTGCTGGAATGAATGAAATCAACCCTATCTTCATTCTCATCCCAGGCTCTAGTATAACCTCATTGTCTGGATCCTCATCCAAGAACGCACCTCCAACCATTCTGCCGTGATTTCTTCTGAAATCACTCTCGTCATCTGATCCTGACCTATCTGACAGAGGTCGGGCTATCCCTGAGCCGCAGTTGTCTATTGCCTCTATGATGTCGGCCCAATCTTCATTCTGGCCATCCTTGTCTAAGGCTCAACTGATGTTCATATCATCATTCGGATCATTCAGTGCTTCTATGACAGCATCGAATGATAATTCTTCTTTAGTTAAATCACATTCAAGCTTGAATGTTATCAGTTGTTGTTTTTCTATTCTAGTCTCAACCTTTTTCTCGAGTCCTGCCACCCTTTCCACTTCTGTCAGCCCGACAGGCCATTTGCCAGTGGGCTTTACTGGTGGGGATGCCTGGCCTGAAACCTTCTTCTTTTCTATGAAAACCTGGGATGTAGGCTTATTCTTCCTGTCTTGATTACTGGATCCCTTCGCATCAGCTTCCATGGGATGGTTCACTATTACGCTTTTCATTTTAGCATCACCTTTCTTGTCAGCTTTGTTGTCAGTTGTAGCAACCAAGCAACCAGTATCACGCGAAGGCATCTCTTTTATGATGACACCTTCTTGCCTGGCAAGCTTCTTCTTCTGAGCCTGTCGGAGCCTCTGCAACCTCCTCTTTGGGCTCTTTGAGATAGCCAATTGATTTGAGGGTCCTGACAGACTAGGCCCTGCCATTTGAGCATTTTGAGCCAATTGGCCCCTTCGGTAATTTTCATTCCAAAAGGGTGGGCCACGACCACTGAACTTGTTTTTCCTAGTCCATGTCAGCTTTTGCAATTCTGGATATCGTGTCACGGCCGAATTCTTCACCCATTGATCCACCATTACGTTGGATGGGGGTGTCCTGGTCTTGACAGGATTAAATCTGCCACCAACAGTTATTTCCTGCTGATCCTCTGATTGGCTCTTTAAGCCAACCTCCAGTGCTGTGCTGTCCGGGTCTTGAATGGTGCATGTGTTGCTGACGGCTATTTGCCTGTCTATTTACAACAGACGCAACACTCCTGTGTACACTGTTTGATCCATCATGGCTACTCGAGTGTGACAATCTACTCTTGTTGCCATCATTACGAGGCTCAATTCTGCCTCGTGGCTGATATGATGGTGGTTTCTGCCCCCTGGTTTTCTTGCCGGCTACCTCATCATAAAATGCTTCGCATCTTGGGCAAACTTTAATTATGCCGTCAGATTTTTTGCGTGCCATGTAGTCGACAAGTGGCTCTCCTGGCTTCGGATAAATATCGAATGGATCTGACAAATCCATATGGATATTTTGTCCAGCCGTGAAGTTGACCATGCCTACTCCCATAGGGACTTTGCGGTCTGCCTTGTTAGCTTCAGGACCAAAAGGTTCTGTGTCAATCTTCATTTCTGGTTTCTTGTCTGAAAACTTTAATCTCCCGTCTGTCAAACCTTTCTGAATGATATCCCTGAAATGCATACAATCATTTGTCACATGACCAAAAGTATTATGATACTTACAGTACTTCCGATCTTTAATCTCATGGGCTTTCAAAAGCCTATGATCATCTGACAATTTTAATTGGTTATCTTTAAGTAATATGTCAAATATTTGATCGGCCTTGGTCACATCAAATGTATACACTTTCTTATTAACGAAAGAGATTCTTTATATGGCCCTCGCAGGCTTCAAAGCTTGGCATATATAAGGTGGACCATTTTTTAGTTCGACATAATCTACCTCATACTCCTCGGAATCATTACTCTCTTTGTCAGATCATTGCATCCGACAAAGTTAATCCTTTCTCTTTTGAGGAATCTCTTTTGCTTGAAAACCTTTTCAGCTCTTAATTGTTCAATTTGACGGACCTTATCCCCTAACTGGGCAAGATCTATCAGATGTTGGTTGACCAATTTCTTTCTAATATGGTAATCTAGACCTCCGACAGAAATTTTTACTATTTCCGCCTCTAGGATAGGGGTGAAGCACCGACTCCTCATTTGACGGAATCGAGCCAGGTAGTCGTCAACAGATTCGTTATTCATTCTTTTAATTCCAAATAAATCTGTCAACCCTATTTTCAAGTCACCCCTGAAGAATTGGTCATGAAAACTTCTTTCTAATTGATTCCAGGAGTGTATAGAATTAGGCCTTAGGGTTGAAAACCAAGAAAAAGCATTCTTAGTTAACGAACTAGGGAAGAACTTCATTTTTAATCCCTCTTCTAAAGCCAAATCTCCCAACTCGATGGTATATCGGGCGATATGCTCGACTGTCGACTCTCCAATCTCTCCTGAGAATTTTGACAACTTGGGTATTTTGTATCCTCGAGGCATTTCTGCCTGTTGGACCCAATCAGGAAATGTCGATGCAAAAAATGGTTGATTGGCATAACCTATGTTAAAGCCAAACCTATTTAATGCTTGCTCGACAACTTGATTGACGTTTTGATTTAGAACGTTTTGGCGAAATGCTCCAAAAGCACCCTGGTTTATGACCAAATCTTCGTCTTCCTCTGGTTGTAGAATATGTACATTTCCACGTCTCAAAGGAATCCGACGATGGGGCTGTTGCTGCTCGTCATCTTGTTCAAATCCGTCAAGTTATATATCTTGTGGTTGTTCAACCTGTGGTTGATTATTCCTGTTGACATTTGCATTGAGATTTCTACTAGTATTTTGGTTATCACCTGGGGTTACAACACCCAATGCTCTATTTAACCTACGTATCTCATTTGCCAATGCCAAACATGCATTGTTTGTGCTTTCCATTAATGGCGTAATTACTGTACTCATTTGTTGAGTAAATGTATTCACCATGTCATGGTTACTAGAATCAATCTGTTGTCGGACATTGGCTAATGTAGCCTCCGACAGACCAACAATACTTTGTGGGAGTTGTCTCAATGGGGATATATGTGGCCTTTCTACTGGTTGCTCTTGTCGAGAATGGGTTATTATCATTGACCCTGTTATCCCATTCGCATGACTGGGAATTTGCCCCCCAGTCGATGGCCCTGCTTGTCCAGATGTGTGGGCAGCCATCGTCATTCCATTTGGATATGGTATGTATGAAAATGGGGTATTTGGATTGACGGCTGTCGACCCATAAGGCATCCCATACAAAGGTTGTGAGAGAGGCTGTGTAGTCCCTCTTGGGTTTGAATTCACAACACTTCATGGAGACAATCCGGTAGTTGGTGGATTTATTTGTTGTAAGACTGGTGAAGTTGGTGACGGGAGTGTTCCTTGGCCAACTTCATCAAATCTATTGACAACTTGGGCGTAGGAAACGCCTCTTCTTGCGCCTAAACCATTAGTACCATTAACCCCTGCATTAGTAGCATTAGCCCCGGTTGCAGGAATATTGTCAACTGGTGCAATAGCATCCACCGTTGACACAGCGGCGTTAGTGTCTACTACGCCTGCATCACTTGCACTACTCATATTTATAGAGTCTTGAGAAATAGATGATGTTTGAACCACCTTTCCACTCCGTAAACGCATACAAATAAATTTGTATGTCAAATTCGTGACACTGTACGAGTTACTCTAAACTCGTCCCACTGGGCGTGCCAATTTGTTAACGCTGGTTTTTGGGTGGTGTCCAAAATCCCTTTGTTACAAATAATTTAAGATCAGACGAGTGTGGGGCGAACGAGTTATGCGGTAATCTCGTCAGGATGTGTATATAGGTGTCTGTCAAGTATGAATTTGACAAATTAGCCAAATCCAGTAAATACTGGGAAAGGCTTGGTATTACAATAGGAGTGTAACTGTTTTATATTTTGAAAGTACATTTCTAATTTTGAAAAGAAAAGTTAATTTCTTAAACAATAGATACTTTGTAATTGCATAACTTTCTGAAAAGGCATAATTTAAAAATAGAAATGACAATAATTTGAAAAGCAATTTTCATAAAGCATGATTAAATAATTACTGAATGCGATAAAATAACAGAAATTAAATAAAGAACATGAGAGAAATATTGAAAGCAATGAAGGGCATGTAAGGAACTTAAAAATCAGTATTAAAGAACAAATAAAGAATTTTAAAGAATAAAGACAGTATTGTACTGGGTAATAATACTGAATTGAATTGAAAATAAAAGGATGGAGGAAATACTTGAGTATAATCCGTCAATCTGCTATGTGATCGAGATATGTAGGATATGTATCAAGTAACCTCACTTTTACATTGTGATTACTAGTATTTATAGGTAAATAAAATAACTACCTAAAGATAACTCCCTATCTATAAAATTGCCACCTGTATGGCAGTTTTGCCATGTTCAAATTCAAACTATTTGACAAGCAAACTTCTTTAACTGCTCAATTTTTTGAACCGCTTTGTGCCAACTTGCTTGTTGTCAACGGTTTGGCTGTTTGACGACTTATCTTGCTGATGCTTTGTCAGCCCTGAGTACTTAGTCATTTCCACACTTTTGTACGTTTGACAATTCTTTTTAACACTTTGTCAAAAAGCTGGGTTGTCAATTTATCCTCTCTGTCGGCCAATATCTTCTTGTCGGCTAAGTATAATACTTAAGAAATACCATTCATCATTTTGATTCCTTTGTCAATCAGTCAAATGCATCTGTCAATAATCAGAAATTTCCACTCTTGACAGATGCGCTCTAAGTTCCATCTTTTTGACAGCTTTGCTTGTCTGATATGTCATCTAAAGAATCTTCTTGTCAACTTCATACTTGTTACTTCTCATACTCTTGAGTTCGACGTTCTTCTGTCATCCTGTCGGATTTATTTCTGTCAAGAATTTTAAATTCTTCTATTAACACTAGGTTTCTCTTGGCCAAGGGATCCCAACAAAAAGGCCCCCCAAACATGTCATTTCTTCTATTCGTCGACACAAAAACAAGGATGCTTGAGATGTAGACTTGTTAAAATTCGAGTGGCAAGTGACATAAGTAAGATTTCTGATATCAGAACATGACCTGTCAAGATCAACATGAGTTACTATCCCTTAAAAACAAGTGCTTGATGCTGATAAATATTCACAAAAAGACATTTTCTGCTAAGGATAATATAAATAAATTTAAAAGAGATAACCTGAATGGCTAACTCTATTACTACTGCCATTGCAGTGTTAGTCTTTCCACAATTTCACTTCGTATCAGAAGCATAATCTCATAACGCATGGCAATAGAAAAACCATATGAATACGCTTATATGAAAACCTCAGCTCATATTGAAGCTGGGAAATTCAAACGGAAAAAAAATCCCAATTCCATCTGTAGTTATTTAGATTATTTTATTGAGAAACGAGAGATACAAAATTTGCAACGAAGACAGGCGCATAAAATGATTAAAAGCTGAAGAGTGGGAACTTAGGGTGAAATTTTGCAACGGGAACTTGGAAGCCTAGAATGGCAGTAGCTGGGGTTGGACGCAACACCAGAATATGACGGTGCGATCATGGTTACCGGATCGAAACCTATTGAGAAAGAAAAGAATAATATTGAAATAGAAAAAAACGTGTTCTTTATTCGATTCAATATATATATTGGTTGGGTTGGTTGTTGGAGAAGGTGAACTAAAAAAGTCAATAATCAGTCAGCAGCAGTAGGTATCTTCTGAAACCGATGCGAATCTACTGATTTGTGTTGACGTGGATCCACAGTGTCTTGTGGAGATGAAGGCTACTACAGCGAATGGATTCAATCAAGCAAGCAATCCTTCTCTTCGTCAATGCCAAGCTAACCATCAACCCTGACCATCGCCACTCTCTCCAATTCCGTCTCTTGGGTCCGTAATTTCCTCTTCTCTTTTCAATTTTATTATACCTACATACATAACTGATTCTAAGGTCTTAACTCTTAACCATTTTATCTACTACTGCTCCTTGTACGTCTATCTCTATCTATCTTTGAAGACGTCAATGCATATTTTCATGATTGCTTTTGTATTTGTAGTATATCACAACTCACATGCTTTAAGTTTATTGAGTCCATTATACAAATTAGCAGGAGGAAAATATAGTGAGATGTAAACCTCAGGGTAGATGCCTTGGGTGTTATTTGTGATAGATTATCCAACTATAAGGCCTGCGAATGGGCGGGAAAATCCAACAACGAGAATAAATTCAATGTAACAAAGATGAGGATGTTGTGTTACACGGGGGGCACTAGACAAATAGGATTATGAATGTGAATGAAACAGAGAAAAGAAAAGAAATGAGGTAACTACCACATCTATTGTAGAAAATATGGTCAAATTTTGGCCTTAGGTGGTTGGTTTGAGTGGACAAGACTTGTACAAGTCCCATTAATAAGAGTAGATCATATGGAGGATAGTCTAATAACTAGATGTAGAGAAAGACCTAGGTTGATTATCACCAAAAGCCAATCATAGCTCATTCAATGTTGTTGCTGCTGCTGCTGCTATTGCAGTCTTCTTTAGCCGCTATATTCCTAGATGTTCAATGTTTCATGAGGTAGACTCATCAATTGCCTTTTGGAACCTAAGATGATTATTGTTTTTCTATGACATTGTACTCTTGCCTCCTTGTATTGTGCCGTCTAGGGAGAGCCAAGTGCACATTGCCTTGAACCTGAGAGTTGAAAGGTTTTTTATGCAATTGAAAACATGACATCTCAATGACCAGGTAGTGAAGGTAGCAACCTTACCTTGGCCCCTAGGCTCTCCTGCTCATTGTAATATTAAAAGAAACAAACAAATTGTTTCAAGCTTGATCATGTTTAGGAAGGATGTGCTGTTTGTTCATGTTTTGAGTACCACATTTTTTTCTTCTGGTTTGATGTCCTTTATTTGCATTGATCTCTGCATAGACAATGATCAGTAAATAAAAGGTTTATCTGAGATATGGCTCTTTAATATTATTAAATTGATTTTTTTTTCCTTGTGTGCATATTTTAATTATTACAGTTGAAGAAAGAGTTTAGCAGTGAAATTGAATCAACGATTGCAGCAATGCGAGGGCTTTCAGCTACTTCTTCTAGTGGTCAACCAGATCTTACTAATTTGTTCCGACTTGCTGCTCATGAAGTCGCATTTTAAGAGTGGTAACTAGTGGCTGCCCTCAATAATTTGTTTGTGTGATTTCACATTTTTCGGTTTGCATTTAATCTATTATCATGTGCACTTGGTCTGAAGCCTTTAACATTTATTTGTTACATGACATTTTAAATTACTACTATTAGTGTTGTACAATGAATCCTAATATGCAATATCCTACTCCATTGTAGATTCTATTTTACTGCAGATCAACGATGCGGCCACAGCATCAGTGGCCTTTGAATCACTTTGGATGTGATGTACCTTCATGACAAACCTGGACCTGAAAACTGCCCCCCAGGAGGTCTATGATACGTTAGTGGAAGCCCTTGAACATGTTAGTGAAAATGAGGGTTACATCTTGGAGAGTGGACAAGGGTTAACACGTGTTGTTTTCCGTCACATGTTATTACTATTGTGTCACCCTCAGCAGCGCTGTATCCAGGAGACTTCCAAAGTGATGGGAAATACCAGTATAATTTCCCTCCTCTGTGAACTCAAAATAGGCACTAAGCGGAAGCATAAAAATAAGTATAATAACACCAAACAATTTTTAGCGTGGAAAAACCTCCTCAATGTGAGCAAGGAAAAAACCACGGGACCCGTAGGCCGCTTAAACCTCCACTATAACAATAATGGGAATACAAAATACAAGAATATTGTATCCTCAATTTGTGGATAGCACTCACAAATTGGCTCACTATTTTTCTCTCTTAGAAAACTCTCTCTAAGGATCTCTCTATTTTTCTCTCACTTTCTCTTGTGAGGCTCTCTCTCTATTATCTCTCACTCTTCTTAGTGAGGATTGGTGTGTCTTCCTTCATCTCAAATGCTTCTATTTATAGAAGCAAAAAGAGATGCATTGAATATGAGTGGTTGGAGGTTGGACAACCTTCAACAATTTGCATTTAATGATTTGGACTTTTGGCTGGATCTCCAACAATTCTCCCCCTCCAGCCAAAGGGAAAATATCCTTGGATCAGTTTGGGATTGATACTAAGCCTGCAACTTCTTCACAGACTTCTAACTTCTCTTTTGGTAGAGCTTTTGTCATCATATCTGCCCCGTTATCTTTTGTGTGTATTTTCTCAATCTGCAGCAGTTTACTTTCCAACACATCACGGATCCAGTGATACCTTACGTCGATGTGTTTCGACCTTGAATGAAATGTCGAGTTCTTGCTGAGATGGATTGCGCTCTGACTGTTGCAATAGAGAATATAACTTTCTTGATCCTGTCCTAACTCTTGTAGGAACTTCTTCATCCACAAGATCTCTTTGCAACCTTCGGTGATTGCGATGAATTCTGCTTCTGTAGTGCTTAAAGCAATGCACTTTTGTAGTCTTGACTGCCATGAGATAGCTCCCCTGCAAAAGTAATTAGATATCCTGATGTAGACTTTCTTGAATCCACATCTCCCGCCATATCTGCATCTGAATACCCAAGAAGCTTTAAATTTCCATTGCCAAAACACAAGGCGACTTTTAGCAGTTCCTCTCAGATATCGTAGTATCCATTTCACTACATTCCAGTGTTCCTTTCCTGGATTTGATAGGAATCTACTCACAACTCCAACAGCATAAGCAATGTCTGGTCTTGTACAGACCATTGCATACATAAGACTACCCACTGCAGAAGAATAGGGCACCTTGCTCATTTCTTCTTTTTCTTCTTCATTCCCTAGACATTGAGTCCTACTCAGTTTGAGATGACCAGGTAATGGAACATGCATAGGTTTGGCATTATGCATGTTGAACCTTCCAAGAACTTTCTTGATATAGTCTTCTTGTGACATCCACAGCATTCTTCTAGAACGATCTCTAGTTATCTTCATTCCAAGAATCTTCTTCACTGCACCCAGATCTTTAATGCAAAAGACTTGCTCAATGCCTTCTTGAGAGCAGCTATTTTCGCCTTATCTTTCCCAATAATTAGCATATCATCAACATACAACAGAAGTATGATGGATTCATGATGCTTGATTTTTTTTTAGATAAAAAGGCAAGTGCACCTCGTCGCAATCAAGTAATACGGTGGTGAGACCGGTTATCGTATCCACAGGGATTGGTTGTCAATTACCAATTCACAAACTTAACAACTATCTAGACTAAACTATGGTATGAGAGATCAAAACAGAAAATAAAGAAAGTAAAACAATATTTTTGGTCTTTTGGGAATTATATCGAACACTTGGAAGGCAAACAGAGATATGGCTAAGATTGTTAGGGTTAGACTACACTAATCCTCCCTTAATTGCAATGAAATGGTTATCAACACAAGTCCTAATTCAATTATGACAATCAAGCCTTTTCTAAAATACTCAAGCCTAATTCCTTAGGTGCATTGAGCCTAAAACCCCAAATTAAACCCTAATTCCTTAGGTGGATTAACCTGAGATTTTGCATTAAGTCAAGACTTATAAGATTGCAAGCATTCAACATCTATTCCTAGATTCTTGAACTACTTGGCATATGATTCATGAACATGCCTTAACACCAACCTTCCAGTCATCTATCAAAGCAACAAATCATTCCTATGGGTAGCTAAGCCAAGGAAAGCATTAAACACAGAATCACATACTCATAAAGAAATAGAGACTTGCATTAAAACACCAAATCAAATACAACAAGTTCAGAAAAGTTACATCTAACCCCAACAATGGGGATTTAACTACTCATGATAAAAGGAAATACAAAACAGAATGAGAAAAGGGATGGAGAACACTCATAGACAAGCTTCCTCCATCTTCTCCCCATCCAAGAGCAGAGAAAACACCCCCCCTATTTGGGTAGAAACCCTCTCCAGCCGCCTGACCTCGGCTGCCTCCAAGTGCAGATCCCTAATTCATTCAAGTGCAGGTTTATTTATAGGTCCGTCGCCCGTCACGGCCGTGATGTCCATCACGGCCAGGCCGTGACGCTTTCTGTTTCTGGAACATTTGGCATTTTAGGTCTCTCGCGTGGCGAGACATTGCTCGCGTCGCGAGCCTCCATTCCATGGCCGTGATCTCCATCACGGCCAAGCCGTGATGGTCTCTGACTTGTGATGGTTTTGGGTCACGGCCGTGATGTACATCACGGCTAAAGCCGTGATGGACTCTGTTTTCAGCTTTTCTGCCTTTTCAGTTTTACCTGATCATGGCCGTGACGGGCATCACGGCTAGGCCGTGATGGGCTCTGTTTAGCTCATTTTCTTCCCTTTTAAGGCTCTAATTCATCCAATCTTCATTATAGCCAAATATGCACAGTTTTTCTCCAATTTCTGCAAAACAACACACAGAAACCACCTCATCCGTTCCAAAGGAAAAACTATACAAAATCAACACTAAATTGGCCTAACTATATGCAAATGCATGCAGAAATGTACATGAAAAATGAGGTAAAATCACACTCATAAATTCATCATTCTCATAGTTCTTCACAAACACACAATGGTCTGCGGAGGTCTTCTTGAAATTGTGTTGGGTCATGAAGAGATCAAACTTCTTGTACCATTGCCTTGGAGCTTGCTTCAGACCGTAGAGGCTTTTCTTCAGACGACACACTAGGTGTTCCTTGCCTGGTTCTACAAAACCTTCTGGTTGCTCCATATAGATTTCCTCCTCTAGGTCTCCATGTAGGAATGCTGTTTTTACATCAAGTTGTTCAATCTCCAAGTCTAGTTTTGCAGCTAGACCGAGAATTGCTCTAATAGATGTCATCTTCACCACTGGTGAGAAGATTTCCTCGAAATCTATGCCTTTCTTCTGGTTGCACCCCTTTACAACAATCCTTGCTTTGTATCTGGGGTTTGGGTTGTTCTCTTCAGTCTTGAGCTTGAACACCCATTTGTTTTTCAATGCCTTTCTCCTGTCTGGTAATCTCACCAGGTCATACGTCTGATTCTCCTTCAGGGACTGCATCTCTTCTTCCATAGCTTGCAACCATTTATCATTATCATTCATCTCAATGGCTTCCACAAAGCTTTGAGGTTCCCCTTCATCAGTGAGAGTGACATATTCATCTGAATAGTATCTTCTTGATGGTTGTCTGGCTCTCGTTGATCTTCTGATTTGAGGTTCTTGCTCTACCTCATCAGTCTCCATCTGTTCTTCTTGCATTGTCTGTTCTGCATTGTCAGGTTGCTCAGTCTGATCAGGTTCATCATTTCTTTGAGGAATCTCTCCCCCTGAATTGGGTATCACAATGGGACTTGAATCAGAAATCACTCTGTGCTTTGGCTTCTCAGATTGCTTGATGTCTTGGATCGTCTGATCTTCAAAGAACACCACATCTCTGCTTCGAACAATCTTCTTGTTTGCAGGATCCCATAATCTGAAGTCAAGTTCATCTCTTGGTGTACCAAGGTATATACACTCTTTCGTCTTAGCATCAAGCTTTGCTCTTTCATCTTTCGGAATGTGAACAAATGCCCTACATCCGAAGACTCTCAGTTGACCATAGGAAGCTTTCTTTCTAGACCATACCTCATCGGGTATCTTTCCATCTAACGTTATTGAAGGAGTTAGATTGATCAAATCAGCAGCAGTACTTATTGCTTCTGCCCAGAATGACTTTGGGAGTTTTGCGTGAGAAAGCATGCTCCTGACTTTCTCTGCAATCGTTTTGTTCATCCTCTCCGCTACACCATTCATCTGAGGTGTTTTGGGAGGAACCTTCTCGTGTCTTATCCCATGAGCTTTACAGTATGCTTCAAATGGGCCAAGATACTCTCCGCCATTATCTGTTCTCAAGCATTTCAGCTTTCTTCCAGATGCTCGTTCTACTGAAGCATGAAACTCCTTGAAAGCTTGAAGAACTTGATCTTTCGTCTTCAATGGATACACCCACAACTTCCTGGAGTGATCATCAATGAAGGTAACGAAGTATTGAGCACCACCAAGGGATTTTTCAGATGTTGAGCAAACATCTGAATGGACAAGATCCAGAATCTGCTTTCTTCTTCTTGCATTATCTGATCTTTTGAAAGATACTCTGTGTTGCTTGCCTGCTAAGCAGTTTTCACAGGATTCAAGTGGTTGCCCTTTTATTTTTGGAAGGTGATCTTTTGCGAGGATCTCCAAATTTTTCTCACTCATGTGACCCAAGCGTTTGTGCCACAATTCTATGCTTGCGTCTTGCGCAACATTTGTCTCCCCCATGCATATCTTTCCTCGCATGATATACAAGGAGCCTTCCTTTCGGCCGCGAGCACGAGTCATGCTTCCTTGGCTGAGTTTCCATCTCCCTAGGCACCAAATTGGTTTATCATCCGGCTTCATCTAGCTTTCCAACTGAGATAAGGTTCAGACGCATCTCAGGTACATGTCTGACCTCCTTCAGCACAAGCTTGTTTCCATTCTCTGTCATCAAAGATACTTCGCCAATACCGACGATTTTGCTTGTGACATGGTTTCCCATCTTCACCGTACCAAAATCTCCTCTTTGGTATGATGAGAAGAATTCTTCATGAGGTGTGACGTGGAAAGATGCTCCTGAGTCAATTATCCATATGCAATCATCGGATGCAATATTTAGATAATTTTCTTCCTCGACAAGAAATATATTCTCATCATTCGAGGCCACTGCAGTAGTTGATCCATCTTCTTTCTTCTTCTTTGGATCAATCTGGTCAGGGTGGACTGTTCCAGCCTGCTGATCCCTCTTCAAGAATCTACACTCAGGCTTTATGTGGCCTGGTTTGCCACAGTAATAACAACCTAGCCTGGTTCGAGATTTGGATCTACCTTGTGATTTTCCACGGCTTCCTTTTCCACGATTATTACTCCTTCCTCTATTTTCAACAACATTGGCTTAGAGCTGACTGTTCAAGCCTCTCTCCCTCTGTCTTGACTCTTCATTTAGCAAGTAGTCTGTAACAGAATCCATGCTAAGTTTTCCGTCTGGAGCAGAATTGTTGAGAGTGACAACTAGTGTGTCCCAACTCTCAGGTAGAGAACGGAGGAGTAGAAGAGTTTGCAACTCATCATCAACACTCATATCTGCCTTTGTTAATTGATTAACAATGCCTTTGAATGTGTTCAGATACTCGATCATATTTTGACCGTTCATGTACTCCAGCTTTACCAATCTTCTGACAAGGTGGGCTTTGTTCCTGGGCGTCTTCTTTTGAATCAAGGATTCAAGCTTCGTCCACAACTCATACGCAGTGGTATAAGTTGATACATGCTCGAACAAGCTTCGATCAATATATTTTCGGATCGTAGCCACCGCTTTCCGATTCTGAAGCTCCCAATCTTTATCAGTCTTCACTTCTGGCATATCCTTCGGCATCTCCTTCTGGGTGATTGGCAAATACAGATCTTTACATTATAGATGATCTTCCATCATCGGCTTCCAATAGGAGTAGTTATCTGCAGTTAGCTTGAACATATCTCCATCATGAGTGACAGCTCCCTCCATCTTGAGTTACACAGGCCAATAGCTCTTCCAATCAATTGGGTTCCGACGGAAAAAAGGAGACTAGGACTGAATGCTGGAATTTATTGTACTAGGTGAAAACGTACCGAGGAAGTTCCCAGGAAAGAGAGGTGGGTCAAAAGACACTCTTAAATACCAAGTCTTTCCTTAGCCAGAACTTACCTAAGCATGTACTTTCACACTACCACACTTTATTTCCAGTAACAAGAATAATTCTTTTCTGATGTGGAAGATCAGACAATGCTGCAGCCACAGAGCATACTAAGAATTTTCTTATAAATCCGGCACCTAGTACTCCAAAGCTCTGAGAGCTCTGATACCACTGATGGGAAATACCAGCATAATTTCCCTCCTCTGTGAACTCAAAATAGGCACTAAGCGGAAGCGTAAAAATAAGTATAATAACACCAGACAATTTTTAGCATGGAAAAACCTCCTCAATGTGAGCAAGGAAAAAACCACGGGATCCGTAGACCGCTTAAACCTCCACTATAACAATAATGGGAATACAAAATACAAGAATATTATATCCTCAATTTGTGGATAACACTCTCACAAATTGGCTTACTATTTTTCTCTCTTAGAAAACCCTCTCTAAGGATCTCTCTATTTTTCTCTCACTTTCTCTTATGAGGCTCTCTCTCTATTATCTCTCACTCTTCTTAGTGAGGATTGATGTGTCTTCCTTCATCTCAAATGCTTCTATTTATAGAAGCAAAAAGAGATGCATTGAATATGAGTGGTTGGAGATTGGACAACTTTCAACAATTTGTATTTAATGATTTGGACTTTTGGCTGGATTTCAAACACAAAGAAGGTACCTCAGGTGGAGCCAATGGCTACTGAAGATAGCATTCCAGCATCCAGCCAATGAGAATGTCGTTATTGTATAAATAGTTCTCTCATATCACTTCAGTTATTGGTTTCATGTGTGTGGCTTCTTATATTGCAAACAAGATATTGGTGTTATAAGTAATATTTAATATTTAACATGTAATGTCCTGCCAGTCTTCTGTCAATTATGAAGATCTTTATGTTATATAAAGTTTTTATGATGCATTGTCAAATTGTCATTTCACCGGTGTTTTGTACACACTCCCATCTTGGTGGACTGTCACAAAGACCACGGTATCATTGACATCCCAGATATTTCACATTGCCCTCTAAAATACAAGGACCAATTTATTATACTTGCACGTGATGGGGCGCGTGTGTTAGCCTATATTATTAGTATTATTTTGTAATATAAAAAATGAAAAGAAAAAAAAAAAAAAAAACTCCACCATAACTGATAATACCATGTCGTTTGGGAGACATTACAAAATTTTATTAGGAAACCCCCCTCACCTTTTTCTAAAAAAGTAGTTGCTTCTCTTGTCAATTCATTACGCCACACAGTGGCAATCAACTCAAAACAAAAGAAAATAGATGCTTTTTACTTGAGAGAGTGGGCTTCCTCTTCCTCTTTCTTTTTTGTGCTAGAAAGTGGGCTTCATATTTTATTAGTGGGAGATGTTGAAATCTGATAGCAAATATTTTTATCGTTATTCACGGATAATCCAGTGGATCACTGTAAGAACGGATATTTTTGTCATACATACAATACCTACACACACCGACACATGTATATTTCAAAAGTTGATATTTATTTTTATTGTAGTTACGATCTAGAAGGAAGCTGATAATATTTTTTTGTAGCGATGATCTAGAAGGAAGTTGATAATATTTAGTCAAGTGATGTAACTTGTAAGGATGAAAGTTACATATATATATTAGAAAAACAATAGGACAGATAAACAAATAAACAATTATGAAACAAAGTCAAACGGTGGAAAGGAAGATGAGAACAAAAGAGAGGGCAATAGCAGGCCAGCACGAGCAACAGAGTGGGAGTTGCCAAATTGTAATCAAAATAAGCTAAGATTATTATTTTTCGTGTTTTATATAAATTATTTTTTAATTTGTTTCCTAACTTTTATTTGTATAAAGTTAGTTGTCAAATGTTATTATCGTTATATTTCGTCAATTTTTATTTAACTCCATCGTAATTTTTGTAAAAAATTAACAAAAAAAATACTTTTTTTTTTTAAATCCGAAGAGGCTTATAAGAAGCTTTACATTAAGGATGTGTTTGGATAAACAACTTAATTAAGATCTTATCACATAAGACCTTATCGTATGAGAGCTTATGTCATAAGCGGTTAAAGAAAGAAAAAGAAAGAAAGGGATATGAGAGGATTCGAATAGTGAAAAACCGGAGAGAGTGTTTAGTGCATAAGCTCTTATGATAATTTCATAAGCTTCCCCCAGTGACTTATGAAAATAAGTCAAAAACTCCTTATGGGATGTCATAAGTTATTTTTATAAACTCTGTCAAACACACTGCATAAGAGCTTATGTCATCAGATAAGTCAAAATGAGCTTAAATAAGCTCTTTCAAACACCATCTAAGAAGTAGGAAAGAAAAATGGACAAAGGAAATAAGATGAAAGTGTTTTTTTTTTTTAATACCTATTTAGCCATTTACCAATTTCAATTCCAATCATTCAATTATTTTATTGATGGTCATGGACTTACAAGTTCTTCACCTTTAAAGCCATGTATAAGTTTTGGATAGAAATTTATGAAATGGATACGGAACTTAATATTTCTCAACATAAAAAGCTAACTTAATACCACTAAAAATTAAAAAAGTCAAATTGATATATATTGACAGTGTAAAGTTTTTTTTATATTATCAATTGATCAGAAATGGACATATCATTACAAATCTTTGATTTTTATTCTAATCATTTTAAAAGTTATTAATTTCATGATTTCTGATGTTGTCGGCGTAAAAATCTTTATACTATCAATGCATATAGATTAAACTCTAAAAACAATCCAGATAAAAGTAAACAAAATAGTGAAAATACTAATTTTGTTTACTGTAATAATTAATGTTATTAGTGGTAACCAATAGCAAGAGGAGAAAACCCCCAATGACACGCGACTGCCTTATTTATTAGGTGGGTGTGGTGCCTCCATTCCTTCCTATCCTAC
Source organism: Sophora flavescens (assembly GCA_030762895.1). Taxonomy (NCBI): domain Eukaryota; kingdom Viridiplantae; phylum Streptophyta; class Magnoliopsida; order Fabales; family Fabaceae; genus Sophora; species Sophora flavescens. The sequence goes on along the minus strand of CM061067.1, from coordinate 7,100,368 downwards.
CTTCTGTCTTCCACCCCATGGACCGCTTTATCCTCTTTTTGATCGCCACCGTTATCTCCGCCGTCTCCGGTGGCCGTGACCTCACCGGGGACGTTCTCCGATTGCCCTCCGAAGGCGGTTCCAGGTTCTTCCAAGTACCTGCTTCCGAGGAAGGGACGAGGTGGGCCATTTTAATCGCTGGTTCCAATGGCTACTGGAATTACAGGCATCAGGTCCTACACCCACCTCGTCTCCTTTTCCTATTTTGGCTTCTCTTCCATTTAATTTCTTCCCTATATACTTATTTTCCTTTTTCCTTAAGGAAAGGAAACTCCTTTTTATTTATTGTTGCTATTATTAAATTCCTTCTCTTGCGTGTTTGATTTATTTATGTATTTGTTTATTTATTTAGTGTTTGTTGGGAAATTGAGTTATTGCTCATCCTGGTCCTGTTGTTTCATACTTCATTTCCTGCTAACTGGTTTTTGCTTTTATGTGCATCATCTTCGGTGTTTATCAATATTTTTTTTTTTAATTTCAGTCATGAGCTTAGTTTAAAATAGGTCTTTCGTGCAGATTCTGCACTCACATAGATTAATATCAGCCATTGGATTTTAAAGGTAAATTGTGACTTGTATTGTGACCTTTGGATGAAGATCTTATATTTATATCTTGAAGAACTCCTTTTACTTACATGGAACAATACTCTACAGAATATGCTGCACCAAACAAAAAATTGCTACCTTTTCGATTTTTCAGGTCTTTATGTGCATAGATTAGTCCTGGTTTCATCTCCAATTAGTGTGCACATTAAAAGAGAAGAAAAGATAGTTGCCTGATAGCTTTTTGTGCAGTGTGCAGATTACAAATGATGACAAATTATTTACTAGTATTTTGTAGTGTCTGTAGTTATGATGGAAAAAAACATAATCTTTTGCCAACCAATGTATATTAGTGTAGTTATATGTTTGTGTTTGAGCTATTGAATTCAGGCAAGAACTCAATCCCTGGTCAGTATATCTTGTTGAATTTATCTTGTATTATAACTCTCAGCGAATGCCCAAGCTATTATTTTTTATATACTGTTTTGATCTGTCTTATTTGGTGAATTTCAATGATGACTGATGAGCCTTTGTCATTGCATCAGGCTGATGTTTGTCATGCATATCAACTACTGAGGAAAGGCGGTCTGAAGGAAGAAAATATTGTTGTTTTTATGTACGATGACATTGCTTTCAATGAAGAGAACCCACGGCCTGGAGTCATCATTAACAGCCCGCATGGAGATGATGTTTACAAGGGAGTCCCAAAGGTCCGTCATCTTAGCTTTTGGTATCCCATATCACGCTTCCACTTCAAGCTTTACAGTCTCCTAATATGGACTTTGTCATGGCAGGATTATACTGGTGAAGATGTTACTGTTAACAACTTCTTTGCTGCTCTCCTTGGAAACAAGTCAGCTCTGACGGGTGGCAGTGGGAAGGTTGTGGATAGTGGTCCCAATGATCATATATTTATATATTATAGTGATCATGGGGGTCCAGGGATGCTTGGTTAGTACCTCTATATTCTTTTGCTGAAACTATGTAGTGAAAATCACGGATTTTGTATGTTGTTTATATGCATTTCAACATGGTATGGGCCTTTTTGTTTTAGAAATTATTACTGGAAAATATTGTTTTTCCTGGAGAAATTTTGGTTGATAATTTTTTAGCAGAATGAACCACTTAAACATTTTAGCGTCATCTAGAACATAATTACTTCCAACTAGAACTGGCACTGTGTTGGTTTGCATTGTTTTCAGTCAAACTTTTTTTTACTCCCATTCGACAGATAGTTATACGATTCATTTACCATGTCTCATGCAACCTTTTTTTAACAATGATGACATTGCAAAATGTACTAATTGAACTCTGCCTTCTGTTTTCCTTCTTGAATCCTCTTTCCTTATATGTGGGTAACATGAAGGGGGACGACTAAAACCAGAGGAAATTGTACCCCAAAAATTAATAAGAACCAGAGGAAAAAGGTAAACAAAAAGAATGAGAGGGAGGGAGTGTCCTTGATATAGTCTGTCTCGATTATTTTAGTGATTATCTCTTCTATTAACATTTTGTCTTGCACACGTGACAAAGTGTTTCTTCACACCAATAATATCTGCCCTTTTCTATTTCTTATGTGGTCTTTTTTGTTTGGGGGTGGGGGACTGGGGTTGGATTTCAGGGATGCCTACTAATCCTTACTTATATGCATTCGATCTGATCGAAGTCTTGAAGAAGAAACATGCTTCTGGGACATATAAGAGCCTTGTAAGTTACCACTAATCATTTGCTTACTATTTGTATCAATCTTTATCAGAGTTATTTGCTAATTCTTAGGATTTGTATAATGTTGGTGCAGGTATTTTATCTAGAGGCATGTGAATCTGGGAGTATCTTTGAAGGTCTTCTTCCTGAAGGTCTAAATATCTATGCAACAACAGCTGCAAATGCAGAAGAAAGTAGTTGGGGAACGTATTGTCCTGGCGAGTTCCCTAGTCCTCCCCAGAATATGAAACCTGCCTGGGTGACCTGTACAGTATTGCTTGGATGGAAGACAGGTATGACCATATGAGCCTAATAAGGAAACTTGTTAGCTGGAATTATTAAATACTTAAAATAATTGATAATTATAAATGTATATTGGGGTCATGAATAATAAGATTCACTGGGTGCAATAGTTATATAGGACAATCACCATGAAATAGTTGAAAGCCTATGACTTCTGTCAAATGAGCATATCACTATGAGAATTGTATTTACCTATTATTTGTACTTTTGCTGAATGCTTTGGTTCTAAAAAATTATTATCTGTTCTAAAAAACTCTGGCTTTTATAGATATGTATAATGAGTAATCTTAGAAGCTCTTTATGGACTGATTTTTTCCCCTTCTAAAACCTTGAACAGTGACATACACAATTTGCAAACAGAAACTTTGCATCAACAATACGAATTGGTAAGATCCTGTTGCTGACTTGGTTGTTTTACATAATCAACTGATATAAGCTGAAGAGTTTTATTTGATACCTTGGTTGTGTAAATACGTGGGAGAAAATTTCTCTGTTTTTGATAGCTGTAAAATTTTATGGGTCAAACATGATAGATGTGTTTGAACTTTGAATTGTGTGACAAATCTCTTCTTACTCCTGTGCCCACAGGTTAAAGAAAGGACTATCAATGGAAATTCAATCTATGGCTCTCACGTGATGCAATATGGTGACATAGGGCTTAGCAAGAATCATGTCTTCCTATATTTGGGTTCAAATCCTGCTAACGATAATTTTACTTTTGTGGATAAAAACTCCTTGAGGCCACCTTCAAAAGCTGTCAACCAACGTGATGCAGATCTCATCCATTTTTGGGATAAGGTATCATGTGTGAAATATAGTTTTACTTTATTAAATGAATAACTGCTCAGTCATGTCCTCATCATGATTTTGTTCCCAAATTTTAAATGTGGGGTGGTCTGGTATATAGTTGGGATATTACGAATAACTCTAAATCTTCCTATTGCTACTAAATAAAGAAAATATTATTATTTTTTATATATCTTAAAGATATTGAGTGCATTACTTTTCATATATTTTTTTATTTAGTAGTAGGAAGACTGGCAGGAAGATTCTATAGGAGGATATAACGAAACTCATTTCTTACTAGAGGGAACAAGAGTTCGTGATTGACAGTTAACAAGAGATTGAAAAATTAGTAACAACCATTGAGGATATGTGATGAGGGGAACATGCCATACTGCTCACAGTTCGGTATTGAGATTTAAGTATAACATCATGTTTGGTATATGGATTGGTGATTCTCCATTCTATGGAATGAGGATCCCATTGATTCCATTCCAGATTCATTTGATGTACCGAACAATTTAATGAAATTGCATTCCTGATTCCTGATTCCTGAAAGCTACCAAGCTTTAGACTGGGAATTACTATTCCATTCTAGCCCATTCCATGAAATCATCGTTTCCTTATTATATTCTATCTTCTTGACTTCATCTTCACTGTTTGTTTCCAGTTCCGCAAGGCTCCTCAGGGTTCTCCTAGGAAAGCTGCAGCTGAGAAACAGATTCTGGAAGTGATGTCTCACAGAATGCATATAGACAGCAGCGTTAAACTTATCGGAAAGCTCTTATTTGGCATTGAAAAGGGTACAGAATTGATCAACAGTGTTAGACCTGCCGGGCAACCACTTGTTGATGACTGGAACTGCCTGAAAACAATGGTACTGTTTCCCACGATTCACTTTGTCGAGTTTGTTCTGATACTGAAAGAATATAATTGAATCATTGCTTTCTGTTTGTTATTAATTCTCTAGTTCACATATTGCTGACCTTGAACATGAAATTAGCATTCGTTTCTCTCTCTTCACTTTGATTTCTGAGAGCAAGTTGCCTTTTAATCTATTGTTGATGCAGGTTAGGACTTTTGAAATGCATTGTGGATCTCTGTCTCAGTATGGGATGAAACACATGAGGTCCTTTGCAAACTTCTGCAATGCAGGAATACAGAATGAGCAAATGGCTGAGGCATCAGCACAAGCATGCACCACTTTTCCTGCCAATCCCTGGAGTTCTCTGCAAAGGGGTTTCAGTGCATAATTCCTAGAATACATATCATTAAAGACCAATGTATAATTGTTTTAGCATTATGCTCCATGATTGTGTTAATGTATGTATTGGTCGTGATTAAATTGAATGTACCCGCCTTGTAAATACTAATTGGACGCTGGGGGAACCTCTTTACATTGTAATTGTGTGCAAACAGATGCTGTATACCAACGCTTTATTTATATCAATACCGTTGTGTAGTTTTAATAGAATTTATTGGGTAAAATTATTTTGTATTAATACTTTATGTATTTCACTATTTCCTGAAAAAAATATTTTTTTTTATAAAAATGTTTTAACATTTTAAGTAACTATTAGTTTTCCTCAATTTTTTTTAGTGTACATCAATTAACTATTAATAGTGAATTTAGGTTTTGTTTTAGTTTAGAGGGGAAGGAAAGAGAGGGGAAGGGAGGGAAAGGAGAGTATTATCTTTTTGCATATTGCATGAGGGGAAGTAAATAAGAGTTTTATAATATATTTTTACAATCTTATCCTTATTTTAGAAAATTAACATAAGTAATATTTTTCAGATAATATTAATACACCTTTCAAAAAAAATATTAATACAAAGTAGTAAAGACTGGGAAGATAAATTAGTAATTTAATTATTTTTTCCTAAAAAATTCTAAATTAGGGTAAACAAAAAATGTGGGCTTGGAGGGATTTGGGGTTTTTTTTTAAAATCCCCAAAACCTTCCCCTCCAAATTTTTAAACTCATAAGTATGGGAATAATTCTCACAAACCTTTCCTACCTGCTTCCCTTCCAAAACACCACTTATGAAGAAAGCGTTAGTTCTTGAAAGGTGTAGCTTCAACTATATTAGTCTGTCTCAAAAATTACTATTAAGATTTTGGAAAGTTTATTTCATCTTGCCAATCGGTCGCTTAGCATCTGCCTGAGAATAATTTAAATTTTTTTAAAAAAATATGAAGATTAAATTAAATTTTAAACCATAAAGATTGATTTAAAATTAGCTAGACTATAACAAATAAAATAATCATTTATTTTCTTACAAGTCAATAAAAAATTAGGGTCGCATTTAAAAAATAGAATATGTAATAAATTATTCTAATAGACAGTATAAAGTTTTTTATGTTGTCAATTTATCTAATGTGTGAATTTTAAAATATTTATTATAAGAGTTAAATATTTTTAAATGATAAAATAATTCATAAATTATTAATATTATAATTTTTTTTATATTTCATAATAATTAAATCCATTAATAATAAGTATTTAGCAATAATAATTCACAATATTTAGCAATAATTAAATCCTCATTAAACAAATTCTAACTAATTAAAAATTAATATAAGTTATTTTATTTTATTTATTTACAATCAACGTTTGATTTAGAGAGTTTTATCTTGAATCAATTAATTGGGATGCGACGACTGTAGAGATTCCGTTAATGGGGTTAACGGCGCTAGGGCAGGCATGGACGACGTAACGGGTCTCCATAAGGTGACCGTGAATGGTTTAAGTTAGGACTTAGGATAGAGGAAGGCCGTGTGATTGTTGATCTACGGTCATCCATCCATTCTGGAACTGGACGGTTGGTACAAATGAGTGAAGCACAAGACGACGACGTATATAAATATAAATTTTTTATTTATATTTATATTTATATTTATTATTTATAAACACGCTCTTCCATGGAGCGCACACCCATCCCATTTCCATTTCGTTTTTTTATCACAAAAAACAACAACCAGCTCCTTCTACCCTTCTCTTTTCTTCCATTTTCTCCCTCAACTTTCTAATACTGTCTCATTTTCTGCTAAATCCAAACTCTGCAATTTTCAACACTAATTGTCATAACTCAACGGTGAATGTGGAGGATCTGCTTTAATTTTTTTTGGTTTTGTTGAATTCGAATTCTTTCTTATCTTCTGGTTCATTTTTTGTTTACAGATGCATGTTCATGGAGGATTTCCTGGAATTTATCAAAATTTCATTGTTGTAAAATTTCAGGTGAATGATGTACCGAAGATTTCATTCGTTCATTGTGATATGTAGAGGTAGTGAAGATTTCCCAGAGTTTTGTTCTCTTCCTCCATTTCCTATTTGAAGTCTGTGCTAAGTTGCTTCCTTTTTTTTCATTTCTATGCAGAAGTGGAAGGATTTCTGAACTGTGAAGACTCTGCTAGTCCTAGATTACAGGGACGATCGTCGCTTGCCTGAGATAGAAGCTCTGAAATGTCATCCTTAGTTGAATTTGGGGAATAGATTTACATTTTTAAAAGCTTCAGAACTGAAATCTGAAGACTTTTCTTATTTCATGGTGGGCGAGGTTCAGCGGAACCAGATTTAGGTGAAGAACGAATATACTTAATTCAAATTGGAAATGGATTATTGATTCTCATCGCCCTGTTTTAGCAGATTGTTTCATCTTCGATGCAGCAGTTAATCCAGTTTTCATGTTCATTTTTTCTGGCTATGGTTCCCTGATTTCTCTCTGCTTCCTCATGTTTTTGCAGGAAATCAAAAAATCATATATCTCTCTCTTGTTTTCCGTGGCCATAGTTACAGAAGGAATCGATTGTTTAGAAAGTGTAAGTTTACGGCAAGTCATTGATTTTCATGGCTCCGTACAGTTATTTAAGTTATCCTGATTTTGTGTCTGATCATCGTTATTATTTTCCTGAGATGAGGGGTGGGTTCGACTTTTTCTTTCTCTCTTCTTCCTCCCACAGATTACGAAGCTCTGTTTTGGTTTCAGACCAAAACCAGTAATGCTAAGTTTCGTTTATTCTAATTTCAAACACTTGTTTCTTTCTTCTGCAAACTGAATCGAAAGATTTTCATAATCTCCGGTCCTCTCCCGTAATTGTCATAGTCCATTTTTGTCTTATCGCAGATGTAGAAGATGCTCACGGCGCAAAATTCCATTATTTTTTTTAATTAAAGTATATGTGTGTATGATAATAATCTTGGTTTTGATAGTTGCAGAAAGCACAGCCAATTTCAGTTTGTTACATGAAAATGCAGTAACGTTTCTATTGTTCTACCTAACTAATATTTGATAAATGATGATTACAAACACAGGTGGAGGAGATGGATAAAGAATCAGTTGTTCGGAGCAGTAACATTAACAACAATAGCAGAGGAGGAGGAGGAAGGGAAGGGTCGTTGCTGTTGAGGCAGAGAACGACGTCGGATTTGGTACTGCAGTGGGGGAACCGGAAGCGGCTAAGGTGTATGAAGGTGCAGGTCAAGGATGACTCTTCCAACCCGGTTCACAGGACAACGGTTCGGGTGGATCACCGGGTCGTTAGAACCGATAAAGACTCTTTAAATAACCCCACGGTTATTAGTTTCAATAATTATCATATTACTCATACTCATCATCAGAGTAACGGGTATCCAAATCTCCGTCAACGCCCACCTTCACCAAAGCAACGAATTCTCAGGTAACACTGTTACTATACTCCGTCCTTCTCTTTTTCTTGCTTTACACCACTGAATGGATCATGTATGGTTTCATTGAGACTCGGACTGAGATGCGTTACCCCCGCGGTGAGATCTGAGACTATGGCAATTTCGCTGTATCTCAATTGGCAAGGTTTCGCATTTTTAGAAATTAGAAAGAAAAAAAAAGAAACGAGATTTTTTTTATTATCTTTTAAAATCATTAATTAATTCTCAATAATAATAATAATAATAATAATTATTATTAATTTTGGTTTTCTTATTATTATTTTTTGTTGAGTATCCAAATCTGGATTTTCTGTCCCATTATAATTTATACATCCCGTATCATCCATAATATCTTGTTACATTTTTTTTTAGATATTACATAAAATTTATATTTTGTATGAAGATATTATTAATTAGGACCAGAATACACCAACATAAGATAATCATAACAATTCCAAACCTATTGACTTGAGGGCAAGGTTTGTGTTTGGTGGCGCAATGGTGCGTGGGCCACCGTTTTGTTTTGTTTTGTTTTTTGTGTTGATTAAAACAAATGAGTTGGGCTTGTGTAGACTTGTCGTGCGCATATGTATTGTGTGTTTATTTTGAGCAAAAGGTAAATTAAATGTTTTCTTTGTTCTTATCAATGACAATTATATTCCATTGTAAGAAATAAGAATTTACTCTCGATTTTTTTTCTTCCAATCCTGAATATGGTATGGATTGTGTCAAATATCTGATAAACTTATTGGAAGTGAATTCTTTATATTTAGAAGTGATTATTACTTGGTACAATAGAAGCAAAAGTAGCATAGAAAAGCATAGCGTGCCGATGAGTTGAAAGTGAAGTTCCGTTGTAATGTGGCATGTGTGAAGAACTATCCATACTCATATCTGCAGCGCGTTTGAATTTTTTCGCCCCATGTTTGCCACGAAATTTCGTGCGGGGGACTGACTAATACGGGATATAGGCAACTTGTAAGACTCATGTCAGGCAAAGAACCCTTCAGCTTCAAATGTTACTATATAAGAATTGGGCAACCAGTTTGATGTGCTGTTGTTTTTGTACCCGTTTGGGCTGAATATTTCTCCTGACTATGAGGCTTATATTTAGTCCACTCTCCAATTGGTCAGGTCCACGCGGATTTCTCATCCAAATTAAAGAACAAAGAGGACCTCACAGTAAGTGCGTGAGATCCCGTTCTTTTTTTTTTCTTCCTTACAAGTTTATTTATAGATATTATTATTATGACTAAACTTGGGAAGATCATATTATTCTATAGCTGCCTTGCAAATAGGTTATAAGATATCCCTTTGTTAGAATTATGGCTATGATATTTAGGCACAAATAATGCAGGCTAGTAACTCATAGCTGTGTTACTTTTGCATTTTATGTGGCTAATTATTGGTTGTAACTACCCCAGTCTGATAAGCGAAACCAGGTAAATATCAGAAACCATTAGCTGATAGCTGTGTCACCTTTGTTACCTTGGTATTGCCATCGCCATTTTTCAAATTCTAGATCTTTATATATTTGTTGTGTTTTCTGTCTGCAAAACCTGTAGCTTTGAAATTTGTGATGATAAGTGTTTATGACATTTACTTTTATGCTTTTGCATCTGCTTATGATTGTAATTCATGTGATTGGCATATATTATTATTACAAAGGTCTAGAAATGCTTTGATTTAGGGAAAAATAATAGTAGTAGGAAAAAATTTCCTGTCTCCCATGCTTTCTATGGTCACTCAAAAGTTCCTAGAAAGAGTTATGTTATTTGAATATAAATTTTGAACATCATATATAATATTATATATTTTTATTTTTATTTCTCATTTACTATTTATCTTCTTTAAATATACATTTTTCGGAAAGGGATGGACTCGTCGTTCTAAATCGGAAGCCAATGTAGCTTCTGGATCTACATACATCCAGGATGCGGAACCAAAACCACACCACCTCATTATCATTAATTATCATTATCATATCAATTTCTACAAGACACTGTTGGAAAACATGGAAAGGAGTACAGGACAGTCTCCTTCCACGTGTTCACGAAAAGTCCTTTTTCTATAATGGCCGTCGGATGGAGGGACCAGGTCAAAGATCCGGTCCGTTCCATTCATCATTTCAACACGTAGCATTCTTCATCTTCGTTAGCCAAAAAAGCACTATACATCCAACGGCTCCAAACCTGCCGTGAAACCAGCTGCGCCCGTTATTGGGAATCTCACTTGCACACACTCTCACCCTTTATACGGTATCTCAAATATCCAATCTAACCCTGTCCATTCCATTAAGGAAAATAAATTAACGACCCTCCTTGAAAGCACAGCACAACAATACAATTACAATTACAAAGCCCATATAATTCTACGCAGCTTCTCCACCCTGCCTGCGATCTAGATCAACCCCAAAGGTTAATTTCGTAAACTCGTCACTCACCAATTACTTTTCATATATTTTACTCCTATTGGTCAATGCATCTATCTATGTTTTCCATATTTATTATTTTCTCGTATATGATGTGATTCATAGTCTTACGATTAAGAAGGATACATAATAAACATAAATTATATGTTGGGTTGTGCCTGTGTTTTTATTATTTGCTTGTGTTTGTAATTTAGGAACTCAGAGACTTCAAGTGGTATGAGAGGAGGGCAAAGCAACGGGGGTGTTAGGGGAATAGCCTCACCGGACAGAGGTGCGCACGATAAGAGGGGGTCCCACAACAACAACAACCACCTTAATGACAATAACAAGTCCGCGGCCTCATCGGATAACGCGCACGATAGCAAGAAGGGTGGGTCGCCGTCCGGCAGCGGGGAGGCGGCTCCGCCAGTGTGGCCACCCAAGTTCGTGATTGGACTGACCAACAAGGAGAAGGAAGAAGATTTTCTCGCCATCAAGGGGTCAAAACTTCCTCAGAGACCCAAGAAGCGAGCTAAATGCATACAACGCACTCTCAATGTAAGCTCCAATTCCTTCTGCTTTTCATCTTTTCCATCTCAATTATTGATTGTGTCCTATATCTCAAATCTTAGATTATAGAAATTGATGCACTAGAATGTTTTATAGCATAATCACGGATCTCAATTTACAATTTGGATGAAGCACTCTTTGTTAGAACTTTGGTACTCAACAAGAAGTAGGATGGAATAATGTGCTGCAAATATTGCTGCGTAAGTTAGCAAAATATAAAAATTATGTTAGTTGAACACATAATGGGGTGTCCCCTTTGTTTTTTTAATGATATTCTGGAGACGCGTGTATACAAAAATGATAAAAGTGAGAGATAGAAACAAAAACATATTATATCTAAATTTTGTGTTTAAATAACATAATTCAAAATATAATGGTTATCTACCAAAAAATATATATAATATAATGTGAGCATGGGGGGTTTGTTTTGTTATGGTTTATTCTCTTGCTCCACTGAGTAGTGAGTACGGTGAGTAGAGTACCCCTTTTTCCTTTTGTATTTTATTTGGCCCTTTCCCTGCAAATGCCATATATGGTCGTGGAGCGGCTTACACGCGTCAGGAGCAGCTTGGTTCACACCGAATAGTGACCAGTGAAAAGTTACTCCAATTAGTCTTACCCGCACTCATTTGTTCACATAATAATGCCCCTGCCCTGCACGGTGGACTGGCCTTATCGAAATTAAAATTAACTCTCTGTTACGCCATTATAAAATATAATAATAATTATTATTCAGGTAGGGGAAATTAAGTAGTAGCACTTAGATTTGTCGTTGTTTCTTAATACCTTCACTTTTTTGTATTGTGCGTGCTTTCTTTTAAAACTCTGTCCTGCCCGAAGCCTGCTAGTGAAAATTCGATTGGTTAATGAAAAAAAAATAAAGCAAAAACAGAAAACCTGTGCTCTTATTCTAACATTTCATTGTGAATAAATAAAGACAATTACGCTACTATTTTATTTTTTGTTATTATTATTATTAGGATTATGACAGATAGATTGTTTAGTATTATAGACCTACTTGCCCACTTGGGTTTGATTTTTAGTTGGGCATCTCGTGGATTTGATCGTCAGGCCAGTTTTTTTTAAAATTTAATTTACTTCTAGAAAGAAAAAATTATACTAAAAGCGAAAGATGAAAAAAGCGAAAGACATGAAGATGCGAGGTGTCGAGGGTTATGGGCTGGGGGGGCACGTGTCGTGGTTAATATGGTGACTTAGGGTTAAGGTAGCAGGGGTTGACGTACTGGGTATTGTCCTGTGAGTGGTGCCAGTTGTATTGGACGGCTGCCATGGAATAGATGCCATGTTACACAGACTTGTCAACAGAAGGGTACACCTTCCACTGGCCCACAAATTGAAGTGTGTACCGTTTGGGCCTCTTCTTATTTCCTAGTGCCAGTTTGTTTAGCGTTATAAATCGACTGGCGTTCAGTCCTCAAACCTCAGTTACTACGGTAACCTAGGGGTTTGGGTATAAAATCCAACTGAAAATAATTGATTTTTGGTGGACAAAACTGAGTATTCTGTAAGTAAATTTTTTTTGATTTTTCATTGAAAATAATTGATTCTAGATGTAGGACCCACAAAATTATATATATTTATACCTCAAAAGTAATTTTACTTTATCATCCAAAAAAAATCAATTCTTCTAAACCTATTTTTAAAATATTGTAGCCAAACACAAATCAATTTTTTGAACTTTGATTCTTTCAAAATCAATTCTACCAAAATCAATTCTATCAAAATCTAAAACAAACGGACCTTATTCCCATGTTGTTAGAGTAGTTCCGGTAAAGAAATATCTTTAAAAATTTAGAGTGCTGCCTACTAGTCTCTTATTAAGAAAATAAAATTCAAGAAGAATGCTAATAAGTGCTCGACCAACTTTAACGATGGTTTTAAGATAGTTCTTAAACATAAGAACTGGTTTTTGTAAGAACCTCCATTGGAGGTAAATGAGGTGGCTGCTAGGATGTAGAACGGTTCTTTTATAAGTACCTTTTTTGCATAACAAAATTTTTTTTCCATCACATTTTCCAATTAAAAAATACATTCATTAAAACTCGATCTTACACGTTTCTTGACAACCTCTTTTCATCTTCATGCTGATTTATGTTTCTTTTTATTGTTTAGTTGATTATGTGTACCAAAAAAAATGATGCTATGCATTAAAATTCAGAAAAAGCTGCATGTCTTGTGCTCTGAATTTGTTTTTGGTTCATTTTGATCCGTATTTCAGCTCGTAAGTCCAGGGGCATGGCTGTGCGATCTTACCTTGGAGCGATATGAGGTTAGGGAGAAGAAGACATCCAAAAAGGTAATTTTGGTAAAGGAATAAAAGAAAAGGAATAGCTGCTTCTGTCATCTGTCTTTGATGAGAGACGGACTAGTGAGTAGCTAGTATTTTATCGCCCGTAAATTAAGAAATATATTTTGATGCAGAGACCAAGAGGGTTGAAAGCAATGGGCAACAGCAACATGGATTCCGACTCCGAATAGATGGAAGGCAATAGGGAGAGGACATTGTCGATTTATCTGACGGTGCTTTATGTTGGCTAAAAATGTAAGAAATGTTAAGATAATGTAAATCATGGAATGGAATGGTATCCCAGGCTTTTATGGGCCAACAAATCAAAATCAAAATATCAATATTTTAGCTTTTTCACTGTTTAATTTCTCTGCCTTGACGATGATATTATTCCATTTTATGTTTGCGGAAAACCACTCTGCAACTTTGCATCTTATTAGTAAGTTGTGCATTGGCGGGTTTATTAACCCTACTGATTATAATGGCATTTTGATCTTACTCATTTCTATTGTTAAGACAAAACTCAAGGCCCCAAGGCTCTCTTTCCCGACTTATAACTTATTTTAGGCATTTTCAACTTAATTTTTAGGACTAAAGATCAATTTGGTATCTAAAAAAATACCAAATCCGAACTCAATTATAAACAAAATTAACTAATTTCAAATTTTTTAAGGAAGTTAGTTAATTTAGTTTAATTATCTTCTTTTATGTAAGAAAAAATGAGTTATAATTATTAAACTATTTTTTAATTGTCTCGGGAGTGTGTAATACTGTTGGAAAAGTAAAAGGGGAATTTGTTGGATTGGTTTTTCTTGACTTTTGAAATATTGATATTAAATAAAGTTGAGTTGGTTGGATTTTGCATATATTTGAGTCCAAAAAATATAGATATTTTTTTTTTGCTTCAAAGATAGTATAATTTAGCGAAATTTTTGGTTCTTGAAAAAATTAATAACTTATCCCTCAAATTTAAGGGTCGCAAATGGATGGATCGGATAAATTTTTATTCAGATCTTAACGGATGGATTAAAAACAATCCATTAATCCATTATAATTCATTAAAAATTCATTAAAAAAATCAAATCCATCCATGATCCATTAAATAAAATTCATCTGATCCATCCATTAACAACTTTTCATGGATGGATATCCAATTCATCCACTAAAATTTATTTTAAGAAACTAAATAATTTTATATCTTTTTTATCCATCCATAAAATATTTTTAAAAATAAAATAAATTGTAAAAAAATTAAAATATTATCTCTATCTCTATCTCACCCTCGCTCTCCTCTTTCTTCCTCTCTCTCTCTACCATTTCTCTCTCTCCTTTTTTTCCTACTCTCTCCACTCTATCTCACGAACATTTTTTATCACGGCCATTTTTCTATTATTATATGGGAGTTATTGATTATGTGCATCTACAGATGTTGTTTTGCTACAACGTTCCATGATATTGTTTTACGAAACTTGTTACGACTTACTGTGCTTTCAATTAGTTCATTCTTTTTTTAAAAGTTTTTCAGCAAAAAAAAAGGCAACGAAAAAAAAAATGTACGTGATAACGTGGACTACAACTGGTGCTTGAGAACAATTAATTAGTTAATACTTAATGTAACAAAAAAAAAAGCAGATAAATAAAATAAAAAATAGTGAAGAAAAAATAATAGGGAACGGATGGAGTGTTTTTATTTTGTTACAAATGGAGGTTTTTTTTATTTGTTGAAAAATAATATGAAAAAAATAAATTGGTTTTGGAATGGATAAAAGTTGATCCGTTACATTTTTAGTTGTTGGTCTCATGGATGGACTGGATGGTGGACAAATGAATCATTTTACCACCCCTACTCAAATTTATAACATTGGATATGTTAGTCCCCTATTAAGTTGTCTAGTTGTCCTATGTGTCTGGTTAGCTATCTCGTGTGGCAAGTGATGAATTTTATCCATGAAAAATGGAAAAAATGCCTATCACGTGCTACTTAAAATAATTTAAGCGATCCAAATGAATCCCTTAAAATTTTATCAACGACAAAATAGTCCCCTTGTCCAGAACTGACCAAAAACATGAAAAAAATCATATACACCAAACGAGAAACCTTGTGGAACACAAAATGCACCAATTAGCACCAGGCATAATATGCATTAATATGCAACATGCAGTTGACCTTATCACCAAACACAAATGCATCATAAAACTAACTGCACCACAAAACACATACACCAAGACAGAAACAAACACATGCACTAAACTAGAAACATGAAGCAGACCATATGCACCAAATCAAAAACCTTCTGCAGCATCAATTTGCACACAAAAAAACTCGCTATACCATAATACATCTTCAATGTGTTCCAGAATTAACTTTCCGGAACTTGACAAATAGACTTCTGGAGTTAATTTCCGAAATATTGTGAATTTACAACACGTGTGTATATATTCTGGCAATATTTTTCGAAACATAACCAAAATTCTAAAAAGGAGCAAAAAAAAAAAAAAAGGAACTAGAAAAAGAAAACAAACCTTGATCCCAAAACACAATGAATAGGAAGAGGGAGACGGCTACTCGGCTAGGGTAGGGGAAGATGAAGAGGAAGAGGGCTACAACTATGTAGAGCTCAAAGGGAAGAGGAAGAGGGCTAGGGCACGGGATAAGGAATAGGAAATTTCAAATGTGTTTATGGAAGTGATGACTGAAAATGAGGGTATTTTGAAGGAAAAAAAGATTAGTAAAGGAAAAGGAGGTGTATTATGAAAAAGTAGGGTGCAAAAAACAACTCTATATCATTCACCAAGGTTTGCTTGTGTGGCCCAAAAAGCAAAATTTAATTTAATTGATTAATTAATTTATGTATAAACTGAAGTCAAGCAAAACCAGCGACCGTTGACACTTAATTGACAAGCTTCCACTAGTATCTCAGCACGAAAATTTACCCAAAGAGAAAAGGTGACAAAGAAAGCACCTTTAGAAACATTAGAAAAAGCAACCACAAACTGATATTCTATTCTGTTCAAGAAGCCGTGAACTTCAAGGTTTTAATACTTTGGTATGGAATTTTTTATTTTAAGAAAAGGAGAGCGTTCTGCCAAACTGGTATATGAATTTCATTCCAGTTACAACGACAATAATTAGTCAATCGCGAGAAAGAATCGATCCCAAACTCCGTTAACATTAATGTGAAGAGCATGTAAAACTGGTTAGCTTATACAAGTAGTTAAATAAAGGTTTGAAAATTGAAATGGATTATTCACAAAACGCGAATTCAGATATAGAGTAAAATATTTCTTGAACCAAAATTTTGATTTCGTTGCCCTCCATACATAAACGAATCACAACGATCGTATCGTTGATGATCGTCACCGAAAACTGAAAGAATGCGTTTTAAAATCTCCGTCAGAAATTAAATTATATTATGAAAATACGTCTCAGCTACCACTATCAAATTTGCGCGTACGCTACAAACAATTGAAACACACGAGATTGCAATCAAACATCACAAAATAGAAAAAAACAGCTGAAAGAAACAGAAATTTCAAAATGAAAGAAATCCACTATGTACCAAAACAATGAAGACAGATCATAATACTCTTCAAATCACATCACAAAATCGCTAAAGATCGAGAAAACAACAGATAAAATCTCTGCACAGCGATCCAGGGAAGAACTATATCTATATACTGCTAGTAATTATAAATCCACAGCGATAGAAAGATGAAAATCCATGAAAACCGTTATCAAAGCGAGATCAGATCCTAAGAGCAGATCCGAATACGAGAGCAACGACGGCGGTGAGAAATCCGGCGGCGAAGGATGGAGAGATAGCGGTGGCAGGGGAGGTTGGGCTGGGAGCCGGCGCCTCCGCTGCGTGAGCAACGCCGCCAACGGCTACGAGGACCACCATTGTGGCGAAGAGTATGACCTTAGAGGAAGCCATTGGTGGCGCTTGAAGGTGAGCTTTTGTTGGTTGTTTAGGGTTTTGTTCTGAATGCAAATTGTGCCGAATGAAGCAAGTTGGAAGGGAAAGAGGTGTTTATATAGAAGAAGAAGTTGGGAAATGAGAGAGGTTCGGGGCAGTTAGGGCAGCTGCCCGAATTTACAGACTGGCCAATGAGAATGGCAAGAGTGTTGAGTACCAGATCCAGCTCCCAGAATATGGCTTTGCTGTGAGAAATGTTATATTCACCGTGTTTCTTGAATATATGATTAGGGATTGAGAATGGGATTCGATTTCTAATTTATGTGTATGGAAGGATATTTGTTGAAAGAGATTAGTTTTTTAAATCGATTTTAGTATCTCGACTGATTAATATTTCGTCTTTGATCGGAGGATATCATGATTAAAAAAAAATGTTATATCCTATTCATTTTTTTTAAGAATCAAGGTGCAATTTGGAACTGGGAAAAAATTTTAGACCCAATTTTAATTCTTGAAAAAATAAATTAATTATTTAGTCCATTTATTTGCTTATATGTCCTATTAACCATCTTACTTGGTCTTTGGTAGTTCTGTGTGGCTTATAACGAATTTCTTATATGGAAAATGAATAAAAAGTGAAAAACATACACAATTTTAAAATTCAAATACCTGACAAATTAAGCATTTTTTTTACTTTTCATTAAATTTTCATGCGGAAATTCGTTATAGGCCACACAAGATAACTAACGAGCCAAGTAGGATGGTTAATGAGACACGTAGGTAAGTAAATGGACGTCAGAACTAAATCTAGAGACCGATGTGTCATACATTTGAAAATTTGAGGGACTAAGTTGTTAATTTATTTTTTTCAGGGACTAAAAGTGGGTCCCCGAAACTTTTCAAGGACCAATTTGGTGGACCTTTACTTTTTTTTAATATAATTTTCTTTATTTACATTTTTTTTACTAGAATTAAATTAAGTCATAATATAATATAAAATTATAAATCATGCATAAGAACAAATCATTTATATTTTATTTTATTTTAATACTTTCACTTTCTCACAAAGTTTTTCTTAATATTATTATGCATAATTTTAATACTTGATAATGAAAATTGGATTTAATTTTTTTTCACCGTCAATATTTTTTATACCGTCAATCTATCATTATTTATCATAGCATTAAAAATATTAACTTTTATAATAATTACTTTAAAAATCATACATAAAGTTATTTGTAATTAGTTGACAAATGTAATTTTTTACACTAATAATGCATCAAAATTAAACCATAAATATAAATGTACTTAATCTCTTAAAAATATTAAAACATTTAATTTATTTCTATTTAAAAAGTAAAAATATTTATATGGCATATTATTTAAAATTATTCTAAAGCACCAAGTTTTTTAAAAAAAGTTTTGTAAAAAAAAAAAGTTAAAAAAAAAAGTACCTGTAGTATATTAGAAACATTAAAATATGTAATGCTTTTATTTACTTGTTAGAGAATTATTAATTTAGAACTTAAAAATGAATTTAGTTTTCATAAACAATCAATGTAAAGTTAATCACAAATTATTTTATATGGGAAATTTATGATAAAGTTATGAATTTAATCACAAATTATTCTAGCAAGCACAATATTTTGTAAAAAAATAACATGATATTTTATATAGTTAAATTAAAATGTCTATTGTTTCAAAAAAAATATTATTAATTTAGTACACGATCAAAATTTCAAAATTTAAAATATTAGGAATAGAATAAATTCGAAAGAAAATATATTTTGAAAATAAAAAAATTTGACAGCAATTATTGAAAACAAAAAAGTGATTAGTAAGAGAGATCGTATAAGCACGTGGGTTCGGACAAAGCACCAGGCACTGATGGCTTAAGTCCGGCTTTTTATAAGTATTTTTTGGAGGATTATGGTGAGAAAATTTTTATTGCTTGTTGTTCTTGGATAGATAGAGGCCATTTTCCTAATTTCATAAATTATACAAACATTGCTCTTATTCCCAAAAATGATAATCCAACATCTAAGAAGGATTGGAGGCCTATATCTTTGTGTAATGTTATATATAAGTTAGTTTCTAAGGTGTTGGCTCATCGTCTGAAGTTAGTGCTTGACAATTGTATTTCTCCAATTCAATCAACTTTTGTTCTGAGGAGGTCAATTTTGGATAATGCAATGATTGCTATAGAGACTATACATCATTTAAAAAGCAATACTAAAGGTGGTAATGGAGATGTGGCTCTGAAAATTGATATGAGTAAGGCGTATGACAGAGTGAATTGGGGGCATCTGAGAGCGATTATGAGAAGGATGGGCTTTGATGATAGGTGGGTGAATTGGATCATGATGTGTGTCGAATCAGTTAAATATTCAGTGTTGGTCAATCAGGAGCAAGTGGGTCTATTCATCCAGGTAGAGGTGTTCGTCAAGGAGATCATCTATCACCACATTTATTTATCTTATGCTCGGAAGGTCTCACAGCTCTAATTAACCAGGCAGAAAGGAGATGGGATCTTCATGGGGTTAAAGTCTGTATGGGAGCTCCTATAGTTTCACATGTTTTTTTTTGCGGATGATTGCTTCTTGTTCTTTAAAGAAAATCGAAGGGAGGCAAATCTAATGGAGGGTATTCTGAGAAGCTATGAGGTAGCCTCTAGCCAGGAAATTAAATTTCAAAAGTCAGAAATTTTCTTTAGCCAGAATGTGGGAGAGGAGGAGAAGGATAATATTGCTGCTATTCTTCAAGTGCAGGTTTGCTTGGGCACAGGTATATATTTGGGGCTACCTTCATGATTGATAGGAGTGAGAAAGAGCTTTTTAAATTCATTAAAGACCGTAGCGTAAGATCAACTCTTGGGGTGGTGGACCTTTATCTAGAGCTGGTAAAGAAGTCATGATTAAGTAAGTGCTTGAAGCGAGTCCTACCTATTTCATGAGCATCTTCCTTATCCCTACTTCTCTTGAGGATGAAATACAAAAAATGATGAACTCCTTTTGGTGGGGAAGTGGAGGTGAGAAAGGAAAAGGAATAAGGTGGTTGTCATGGGATAAATTAGCAATGAGTAAACACGATGGTGGTATGGGTTTCAGGAACCTCTATATTTTTAATGTTCCACTACTTGGTAAGCAAGGGTGGAGGCTTATGACACAACCTAACACACTTGTTGCCAATATTTTCAAAGTTAAATACTACCCAAAGTGTGACTTTTTTTTAGTCAAAAAGAGGTTGTAACTCCAGTTATGTTTGGAGAAGTTTGCATGAGGCTAGGGCGATTCTTAAGGAAGGAACTGTTGGGTTTTCATGAGATATCCTCTTTTCCAAAATCATATCTCAAGGCGGAAGAAAACCATTAAATGGATTGGGCATTACAAATATGAATCACATAAGGGCTATTGTGTTTACCTCTTGTAGCGTGCTTTTTCATTTGGATCACTAGTGCCACGAAGGGGCGGCACCTCAACTTAGTCCACGCGAACAAATGGGCATCCGAGCTATGCGTCATGTGCTAGATGACAGCTATGGGGAGGCATGGTTAGTAAGACTAGGTTAGAGGGGAGAGCACTAACCTATTTAAAAGCTGGCAGCTCCCTTTGAACTAACTATTTACCCTATTGGGCTTTGTACACTACAAGCCCAATTGTCCTTTACATTAATTAAATCATATTTAATTAATTTAACTGTTCCGCATTTGCTCTATGCGTGTGACCCTATAGGTTCCCACTAAGTTGGCAATAATATTAAATATTATAATAATATCAAATATTAATTATAGTATTAAATATTATAAATAATAAGTGACATCTAGCAATGCATCATTACTAAACAATTAGGTAGAGTATCGGTGATCCGATTTTAGCCTTACTGTGACCAAAATTTATCATGCAGTAAATGTCCCTTTGTCCATATGTCTTAATTGAACACAAGGCATAAGAGTGTCATCCTTGTTATGTTCAATTATTTATTCCTCGGTCCCTGAGTAGACATGTAATCACAAATGAGCCCAATATCACATATTGACCCACTTCCGTTTGGCCACACATATTTCACGTCTCACTCTATCGAGGGGCCCAAGACATTACCCCTGTTATGTAGGAGGGACGAATCCTGGCTACATCACTCACTTCCTCAACATGATTTATTGCAGACCCACTAACTATTTTTATGATCACCCTGTTATGCATGACGTTTGATAGCATTAAAGCCTACAACTCCTCATGTAAGAATCGTAGTGACTTCAAGTCGAATGATTGACCATGGTCGCCATGAGAATACTTATGACACTTACATAACTATTATGAAGTATTCTCATAGTGGGTCATCCGGTATAAATATTACTCCTAATATTTATACCGTGTGCCGACTTGATATCACATATCCATGACCAATGAGATGTGGTCATCAGTCTACTCACACAATAGTCTCTATGTATAATTGTCATCCTAATTAACAATAATAATCGACTATGGATATTTAATAATAGCATTATATTATTCTATGAGGTCTCACGATTAAGTCACGTACTTAATATCTCATTGAATGAACCGCCTATTCTAAGGATTTTATTATGCTATAAAATAATAACATAATAAATGAATGTCTTATTCATATATCAAATATATGATTAAATTCATGATACAAATAACGATCTATTCAAAATAGATTGGCCACTAGGGCTTACACCAACAGGAACAAGGTGGAGTATAGGTTCAGGTGAAGGCATTAAAGTGTTCTCAGACTGCTGGGCAAAGGAGGGTCAACAGGTTCGACCTCTTGATGTGAGGCGTTACAATAAGAACTTGCTAGTGTCTGATCTTATGCACATAGACAAAAAAACGTGGAATGAAGTTGAAGTGCGTAGATTATTGGTTGTCGAACATGCTGAGTTGGTGTTGAAAACTCCACTTTTTGTCTCAGTGAGGTATGGTAGAATGGTTTGGTTTTCGGATCCAAAATGTCAGTATAGTGTGCGGTCCTCTTATAATTTCTGCATGAACAAGTTTACTGATATTGATCAGCTGAGGGTCGATGGTAACTGGTCCAGTTTGTGGAAACTTGAAGTTCCTCCTAAAGTTAAAAATTTTCTGCGGATGGTGTGTCTAGGGGTGCTTCCTACTAGGGACATGCTTGGTGTGAAAGGGGTTCAAGTGGATGGGTTGTGTCCTTAGTGTGAGAACTCAATGGAAAGTGATTGTCATATTTTCTGTCTCAGTCCAAAAAGTGAGAGTACTTAGAGACACTTGGGTTTGTGGCACATTATTGAGTAGGAGCTTTATTATGTAGACATCTTCCATGCTATTTTTTTTCCCAGTGTTGCCGAAGCTACAAGTGGAAGAGAGGAAGATGTGGGCAATGACATTGTGGAGCTTGTGGAGGAGCAGAAATCAGAAAGTTTGGGAAGCAGTTGATGAAACACCGGCAACTATCATTTGGAGAGGCAAAAGCTTATTGGTTGAATGGGAAGTGGTTAGCAATTCTCAGGTTCATGAGAAAAGTTATGGAAATATTCCTTCGCCATGCACTTGGAAAAGACCCCCACAAGGTTTCTTGAAGTGTAATATTGATGCTTCGTTCTATCTCCAACATGTTAAGGTAGGTTTTGATTTATGTATCAGAGATGAATTTGACTTGTTTATTGGTGCCAAAACCTTTTGGTCCCAGCCCTTGCTAGATGTGAAAGTAGGGGAAGCACTTGGTCTCAAGTTTGCTATTTATTGGGTGAGAGAGTTGGGTTTTAAAGATGTTATCTTTGAGATGGATGCTACGTTAGTAGTTGATACTTTTCAAGCTCCCCATTTAGATGCTACAGAACTTGGATCCATTGTCTTAGATTGTAAGGAGTCTATTTCATCCTTTTGTCAAAACTCGCACGATGAGTTTGTTAGGATGAATGCTAATATGATTGCTCATGAGTTAGCAAAGGCAGCCATATGTTAGGCTAGTCCTCAAGTTTACTTTGATGTTCCAACATGTATTGACTCTTTGATTTTTAATGATATGAATTAATTTGATTGCATATAAAAAAAAACAGAGAGAGATCATATAAAAATGATGATAGCTTTTATTTAGCCAAAAACTTATCTATTAGAACATCTTCGAAGGGGATGTGACTTGTTTGGAGCTTTGTGCAATTGTTTCCCAAGAATTTCAAGATCAAAGAGGCCAAAAGGATGCAACGGTTGCATAATCAAACAACTGTTGTGTAGAGTTGATATGTACCTCGCAGTCTTAATTATATAAATGAGTTGATATTTCAAATTGAAAGAAAATAAATCTTAATAAAATATACAGAAAAATATGTTATTCAGAAATCTATTTGCATATATTTCGTGTGAGACCCACTAAATTATGTGGGATTATTTTCTATTTAGTAGATCATACATAAATCCATCCTATAGTAATTTGAAATAAGTGTGATAAAGAGTATATTGATAATATTACTTAGGCTAAATTATACTTTTAATCCCTTATCTTTATTTTATGTTTCAATTTAGTCATTCTTTTATTTTTTGTTCCATTTTGATCCATTATTTTTATTTTAGGTTTCAATTGTGGTCTTGTTTAAATTGTGGTATGAGAGGACAAAATTGATATAACTTTTATAAAATAAGGGACCATTTCGGAACAAAAAAAATTAAAAGAGGGACCATTTTGGAACCAAAAAAGGGACCATATTGATTTAATTTTTGTAAAATGAAGGATCATTTCAGAATAAAAAATAAAAGTGAGATAACATTGGTATAACTTTTAAAAATAAGAGACCATTTTAGAACAAAAAATAAAAAAGAATCAAATTAAAATCTAAAATAATGATAAGGGAGAAAAATATAATTTTCCTTATTACTTATATGATGATATTATATGGCCCATATAATATAACTCAAAAGTCAAAAGATTTGTATGATTGGAGATACTATTAATTGAGTTAAATTTTAAAAACAATTTTTTATATAATATAATATAAATTTTGTAACATAAACTCTTTATCCAGTGACGGAATCATTTGATTTGAAAGACAGCAAGACAGGCAGGTAAGGAGATTGAAAAGCTTTTATATGATTTTTTTTTTTGGCTTAATTATAGTTTTGGTCTCTCTACTATTAGTTATGTGTGATTTATTAAGTCTCTAAAATATCTGATGTGTATTTTCCTAAGTTTTGATGAGAACAAAACATTGGTTAATGATTTAATTAACCTTCGTATTGGTTACTAATCTGTCTATCTAGTGTGCAGATTAAAACAGTATGAATCATCTGTCTGCTCATACAGATGACTACCTGTCTGGATAAGCAAAAGTCAACCTGTCTGCTGACTAGGATGATTGACTTCTTCCAAGAGGCATTTTCAACATGTCTTTCCATGAGCTCCTACACTCGTCTGAGGCTACTCGTTGAAGAACCAAGGACCTAACAAGCTTTTGTTGGCCGTCCCATCAGAAAGAGACTTGAAACTTTCTCTTCTACTTAGTCGCACGCTTATCAAGAAAAGTTAGAAGTTACTCTTTCAAGAAACCTCGGATATCAGAACCAAAGACCAGTTAAAGAATGCTTCCAACATGCTACCCTAGTACCTCTGGTCCTTTCACAAAAAAGGAATTGTACTCAGCAAAGTACAAAAAGCTCTCTGCACAACTCTGATATAGTTGTTTCACGATGCGTAAAGCCATGATCCTTCAAGTTAGAGTACAACCAACGTTCCTATTGCATTAATGACTATCCAGAACGACTCTATTGCATTTAAGGAAGTTCTGCTTGAAGCTAACATCTGAGGGAATGTCTCTAACGGATCTTAAATGCTTGAAGACTATAAATACAGAAGTCATTGAAGATGAAGAAAAAGAGAATACATATAGCATTAAAGAGTCATTACTCTGCACATTAATATCTTCATTCTTTCATTCTGTATTCTTCAATCATTTGAAGTTATTACACAGACTTTCCTAAGCTTTACATTTAAACCTCTCTGAGTGTTAGTGAAAGATCTGTCTGTCTGAAGTATTTATTATAAATCACATTTCTCAAAACTTGTCTTGGAGCCTGAAGAGGCTAGGTGTGCAAAGAATACTTGTCTTGGATCCTGAAGAGGCTAGGTGTATAAACAATACTTGGAGTCTGTAACCTGATCAGTTATAGTGGATAAACCTTGGTACTGCCAAGGACTGGACGTAGCTCTTTGCTTTGAAGAGTAAACCAGGATAAATAATCGTGTCAATCTCTCTTTCCTTATAAACTCTTTAGTTTTCTTATCCATTTATCAAGTGGTGTGTTTGTCTTAGTCTCTGTTAAAATCTCATCAGACAGGTCACCTGTCTGTCCTGTATCCTTCCACTCGTCTAAACCAAGCTTTTGTGTACGAAAAAGATTTCAACTTTGTTTAAATTATGATAAACACAATTCAACCCCCTTTTCGTGTTTATAGTTGTCTATTTCAGTTGGTATCAGAGCTCAGCCTCTGGGCCGAGCATCTAACAGTGTAGAGATAAAAGGTCTTGAAGAATAGAAATGACTGTTGGAGCTAGTTCAAGTGGAAGTCACCGGACTGAAGGAGCTTCCCTAACCAGACCTCCTTACTTCAATGGAGAAAATTACAACTATTGGAAGGATAGATTTCAATAGTTCATTCTTTCTACAAACTCTGATCTCTGGGATGTCATTACAGACGATCCATTCATTCCAAAGAATGATGATGACACTAACAAGCCAAAAGCTTAGTGGACTACTGCAAAAAACAAAAACAAAATGGGAGTTGAACCACAAAGCTAGATATAACATCATTTGTGCTCCCAGTCCTGAGGAGTTTGAGAAGGAATGTGCTTGTGACTATACCAAAGAAATATGGGACACTTTAGCTGTCACACATGAAGGAATAGCCAAAGTCAAAGAGTCAAAGATTGTTATACTTGTCATAAAGTATGAACTGTTCGTCATGGAGGAAGGAGAATCTGTTGCTCAAATGATAGGAAGATTTCAAACTATAGTTAACAGTTTAAAATCTCTTGGCAAAGTCTACACCAATGTTGAGAAGGTTGGAAAGATTCTGAGAAGTCTACCTAAACAGTGGAGACCTTTGGTCACTGCTATCTCTTAAGCCAAGGATCTCACTACCTTGACTATGGATGAACTTCTTGAAACACTCACTGCTCATGAGTAAGAACTTGGAGATGAAGTTGTACCAAAAAAAGGCAAGTCAATTGCTCTGAAAGCTGATCAAAAGTCAGAAAAAGCTTCCAAGGCTATAAAGGCAGACGAGTCATCCAGTGATGCTGACTTGTCTAAACATGAGGATTCTGAGAGTGATGAAGAATTGTCTCTCCTGACCAGGAAGATAAAGCTTCTTCTACAGAAAAAGAAGTTCAAGAGGGATAAGCCATTCAGAAGGTTCAACAAGGACAAGAACTTCAAAGAATCCACTTCAACAGATAAAAGTCCAATCGTTTGCTATGAGTGCAGGAAACTTGGTCACATCAAGGCTGAATGTCCTCATCTCAAGAAGGCCCCTTTTAAGAAATTCTTCAAGAAGAAGAAGAAAGGAATGATGGCTACTTGGGAGGAGGATCTGGAGTCAACATCTTCTGATGAAGAAACAGAGGAAGAAGCGTATCTCTGTTTGATGGCCAACACTGACTCAGACTCAGACTTAGACGATGAGGTACATCCTAACTATGGGGAATTACTTGATGCCTATAAGGAGTTACTGGAGGAATCCAACTGCTTATCTAAGGCCTTCAAATCCCTCAAGAGAGAGTATGTAAAGCTCACCTGTGAGCATAAACAGAAATCTCAAGAGTGTGAGAAGCTGACTAAAGAAAACAGTGAGCTGAAGACTGAAAAGTCTAATGAAGCTAAGATCTCAAGTGAAACATCATCATCTGAAGAAGTTGAAATACTTCAATAGAAAGTGGAAGAGCTCACTTCTGATCTTGCCAAATTTGTTAATGGTAGAGATAATCTGACTAAGCTACTTGGATGTCAGAGGCATTCTCTTAACAAAGAAAGTATTGGAAATGTCCATCAGACACATCATAAAGTATCAACTAAAGCTTCTACATTATTTTTTTAAGTCAACTGAAACCAAGTCTACACCTGTCTGTAACTTATGTGGAAAAACTGGACATGTTATGTCTAAGTGTATCCATAAGAAAAGAAGGAAGTCTTCACAGACTCCTAGTACTAACAGAAAAGAACCCAGATAAATATGGGTACCTAAAGATCAAATGATTTTTGTTGCAGATGTCCTCAACGGGACAAAGAAAACACCATTGCTGGTACCTGGACAGTGGTTGCTTGCGTCATATGACAGGAGAAAGGTCTATGTTCCTAGACATCCAACTTAAGAAAGGATGACACGTTGCCTTTGGAGGGAATCAGAAAGGGAAAGTTATATGAATTGGTACTATTGGTGGTAAACCCCATTTTCCCTCGATATCTAATGTCCTTATGGTTAAAGGATTAAGACACAATTTGCTTAGCATAAGTCAATTATGTGACAGTGGATTTGATGTTTCCTTTACCAAGGATGTATGCATAGTTAAATACTGTTGTGGCAAAACCCTCTTTTCAGCTAAAAGGCAACAAAATATTTATAAGATTGAACTGTCTGATCTCTTAGACCAAAGTGTAACTTGTCTGATGTCTAAAGAGGTTAAGAGATGGTTATGGCATAAGAAACTAGGACATGCTAGTATGAAACTAATTTTTGAATTAAAAATAAATAATCTTGTGAAATGATTGCCTGATATTAGTTTTAAGAAAGATGTCTTATGTGATGCATGTCAGAGAGGTAAACAGATAAAATCAAGTTTCAAATCTAAAAACCAATTATCAACCTCTAGACCTTTTCAGTTGTTACACATGGATCTGTTTGGACCAGTTAGTGTTGCCAGCCTGGCTGGAAGAAAATATGGATTTGTCATAGTTGATGACTATTATAGATTCACATGGGTACTATTCCTAACACACAAGGATGAGTCTTTTAAGGCTTTCTCAGTATTCTGCAAAAGAGCACAAAATGAGCAGGGTTTCTATATTTATACCCTTAGAAGTGATCATGGGGGAGAATTTGAAAATGAGCAGTTTAGATAGTTCTGTGAGGAGAATGGAATCTCTCACAATTTCTCTGCACCTAGAACTCCACAACAAAATAGAGTGGCTGAGAGAAAGAACATATCTATGCAAGAGATGTCTAGATGTATGCTCAATGAAAATAATCTCCCGAAGTACTTCTGAGCAGAAGCTGTAACTACTGCTTGCTATGTACAAAACAGAATTCTTGTGTGATGCATGTCAGAGAGGTAAACATATAAAATCAAGTTTCAAATCTAAAAATCAAGTATCAACCTCTAGATCTCTTCAGTTGTTACACATGGATCTGTTTGGACCAGTTAGTGTTGCCAGCCTGGCTGGAAGAAAATATGGATTTGTCATAGTTGATGACTATTCTAGTTTCACATGGGTACTCTTCCTAACACACAAGGATGAGTCTTTTAAGGCTTTCTCATTATTCTGGAAAAAAGTACAAAATGAGCATGGTTTCTGTATTTATATCCTTAGAAGTGATCATGGGGGAAAATTTAAAAATGAGTAGGTTAGACAGTTCTGTGAGGAGAATGGAATCTCTCACAATTTCTCTACACCGAGAACTCCACAGCAAAATGGAGTGGTTGAGAGAAAGAACAGATCTCTGCAAGAGATGGCTAGATCTATGCTCAATGAAAATAATCTCCCTAAGTACTTCTGGGCAGAAGCTGTAAATACTGCTTGCTTTTGTACAAAACCGAATTCTTATTAGGCCTTTTCTAAAGAAGACTCCTTATGAATTGTGGAAAGGAAAAAGCCCCAACATATCTTATTTTCATTCTTTTGGATGTGAATGTTTTATTCTGAATATCAGAGATAATCTTGGAAAGTTTGATTCTAAGGTAGAAAAATGTATTTTCGTGGGATATTCTGAAAATGTCTAAGGCTTTTAGAATTTACAATTCAAGAACCTGTACTATTGAAGAATCTGTTCATGTTAAATTCAATGATGGATTAAAGACTGATAAAGAACTATCAGATCTAGAAGATGATCTTGCAGGTCTTGATATAAACAATCCAGAAAGTCAACAACCCGATCTAACCAAGAAAGAACCTGTGCTTGAGGCTGACAGACAAATGAAGCAGATGAGTCAACAGACAAGTCAGCAGACAAGTCAAGATCTTCATGATGATCTCAAAAAGAATTGGAAGTTCAACACTCATCATCCTAAGGATCTTATTATTGGAAATCCTTCTAAAGGAGTAAGAACCAGATCCACATTAAGAGAATCAAGCAATGTGGCTTTTGTATTAGATTTGGAGCCAAAACGCATTGAAGAAGCTCTTGAGGATGAAAGCTGGATTCTTGCAATGCAAGAAGAACTCAATTGGGTCACTAGAAATGATGTCTGGACTCTTGTCTATAAGCCTAAAAACAAGTCTGTTATTGGAACAAGATGGGTCTTCAGAAACAAATTGGATGAAGATGGTAAAGTTGTCAGAAATAAGGCAAGGTTAATAGCTCAAGGCTATAACCAACAAGAAGGTATTGACTATACTGAAACTTTTGCACCTGTAGCTAGAATAGAAGCTATACGCATCTTAATGTCATATGCTGCACAACACCAAATCACCCTGTTTAAAATGGATGTAAAAAGTGCTTTTCTAAATGGTATAATTGAAGAAGAAGTGTATTTTAAACAACCCCCTGGTTTTGAGGATACTGATAAACCAGATCACGTTTTCAAACTTAAAAAGGCATTATATGGTTTGAAACAAGCACCTAGAGCATGGTATGATAGGCTTAGTTCCTTTCTCATGCATAATGGTTTTACTAGAGGACAAGTAGACACTACTCTGTTCAAGAAATGCTCTAAAGAGAACTTTATTATAGTTCAAATATATGTTGATGATATTATTTTTGGAGCGACTAATGAAAAGTTGTGCAAGGAATTTTCGAATCTAATACAAGCTGAATCTGAGGTGAGCATGATGGGAGAATTGAAGTTCTTTCTTGGATTACAAATCAAGCAGATAAGTGATGGAATTTACATCCATCAACAAAAGTATACCAAGGAGATACTCAAAAAAATACAAAATGGAAAATGCAAAGCTCATGAAAACCCCTATGCAATCAATGCAAAACTAAGCAAAGATGATGAAGGTAAAAAGGTAGACCAAACTGTCTACAGAGGTATGATTGGCTCTCTACTATACTTAACTTCAAGCAGACCTGACATTCAATTTAGTGTCTGTATGTGGGCTAGATTCCAATCTGATCCTAGAGAATCTCATCTTAAGGCTGTTAAAAGAATATTTAGATATTTGCTTGGAACTACTAATCTTGGTTAACTTTACTTAAGATCAAAAGAATACAGATTAGTGGAATATTGTGATGCTGATTTTACTGGAGACAGAATAGAAAGAAAAAGCACCAGTGGAGGATGTCACTTCATTGGAGCAAGCTTAGTCTCATGGTCAAGCAAGAGACAGACAACTATTGCACTATCTACTGCTGAAGCAAAATGCATCTCTACTGCTAGTTGCTGCTCTGAACTCCTATGAGTAAAACATCAACTTGAGGATTACTCTATTTATGAGCATAACATATTTGTTTGGTGTGATAATTCCAGTGCTATTTTCTTAACTAAAAATCCAATTCAGCATTCTAAGGCTAAGCATATTGAAATCAAACATCATTTTATTAGGGATTATGTTCATAAAGGCATCTTTGATATTAAATAGTTTAAAACTAAAAATCAATGGCCTGATATTTTCACTAAACCCCTAGCAGAAGAAATGTTTTTATTTATTAGATATAATCTAAACATGCATTGTATTGTTGAATGACATGTCTGAATGTTAACCTGTCTGTGTTTTATCACCTTGTGAACACCTAATTTTGTCTGGATGTTTTTAATTAATGTTTTGAAAAAAATAATAAACAAAAAAAATGATAAATAAAAAAAAACTTTGCAAAAAAAGTGTTTTTGTTCTTGGCCCATTATAGGATTAGTGTAGCCCATTTTCATATCTAGTTGCAAGTGGCTTGTTGAGCCCATGATCCAAGTCCAAAAAAAAAGGACTTCTGATTTTTATTTAAAAAAAATATAATTTTTTTTTCTTTGTCCTTTTTTTCCTATCCTTGCTTTCTCTTCTTCCATTTCAGGTAAACCAGCTTTCTCTTTTATTTCCCCATTTTTCATTTTCTTGTGCCTTTTTCTAAAATGAGGGGAGCAACCCCTGCACCTGCTGCAACCGTCAGAGTAGTGGGAACACCACCATTTCTCCAGCCCTCTCTGCACCTTCGTCCTTCCCCTCAAGAAACCAATAACGAATTTGGCATCATCTTTTCCTTTTGTTACTATATAAACAGAGGTTCTGGATCTCATCAGGGGAGGTGATCAAGAAAAACAAAGAAAATGCATCACATCAGATATTGTTCATGAAAATTAAATACTCTCCCTCTAAACCCAATCAGTCACCATGACACCTCTTTTTTTTTACATCATCTTCATCCTCAGAAAACAAAACATGGATACCTCTCCATACTCAGTTCTCAAATAGAAAACAACAAAAAACCAGAACTTTCACCATGAACCACCTATAACAAACCCCATAAGCTCTTCCACCCAATAATCACTTCACCTATCTTCTAACTGCAACCCCACCTTCATTGTTCTCCTCATATCTCCTTTCTCTACTTCAAGAAAATACCAGAATAAAATCAAAACACCGGCATAACAGATCCTTCCCGTAACCATATGCCACTGTCATCATAGCTTTGCTCAGCCGCTCATCGTCATGCAGGGACCACCGTCGTCTATCCGCCGCACGAGGCCCATCATCGAGTCGTCGTACCAGATCCAGCCCCTGACCTGTAGCGTCTCCGTTCAGCCGCGAGTTCCCCACACCACTCCGGCGTAACCCAGTTCCGCCACGGTCACACTGTGCACCTTCCAGCTCCGTGGCTTAGTCGTTGCTTCTCCATTCCTTCCTGTCACGACCTGAACCAGATCCGCCAAGAACTTCGTTGCTTGGCTGATCGATCTGCTCCGTCACAAGTCACACGAGATCCGCAGCCCCGCAACGACCACCCACTGCTTCTCTCCACAGAACCGTGCGACCGTGTCAATGCCCACCCTTGCCTCTGTCGCGTCGCCAATCCTCCACGACTGTCGAGCTCCTTGGGTCTCCTCCCTCTGTGTTTGTTGGTAATAACGAGAAGTTTTCCTCTGTTTCTTCTTTTGTCATTTTATTTTTATTATTGTTCCTTTATTTATTTGATTTATATTGGGTATTGATATCATATTTGGGCTTGTAGTGGTTTGGCAGCAGGTGACCCAAATTGCTTATCTTTTGCTTATTTTGTTTTTTTTTTTGTTCTTTTATTTGTTTTGTTGTGATTCTTTTTAAAAAAGGGGGTTGTGATTGGGCCAAGGGTGTAGTTAGACCCATCAGCATGAAATATAAGCTATGGGCTAACTACTAGGCCTCTCTTTTTGTTTTTTCCTTTTTTTGTGTTGTTTTTTATAAAGTTTGGGCCAATACATAAGGTTCCAACAAAAACAAATGTGTTCCCAATTTTTTTTTTTTACTGATATGAGCCTTTTCAAATTTGGGTCAGATTCTTTCCCTTTTAGAAAAAATGTTTTAGTAAAAAAAATTAATTAATATTAAAAAAAAAAGAATTTTGTTTTAAAACAAAAAAGGTGATAAAAAAATAAAAAAATCTTTTGAGTTCACGTGTATGATGAATTGTAAGGGTTTATCGTATAGTATTGCTATCTTGAACCCTGTGCAAGAGTGAATTTATTTTAAAATAAAAATCCTTTTAAAATTATTAAAAAAAATCAAATATTTATTAAAAATTAAAATCAATCAACTAATCAAACTTTTTCAAAAGAACTACGTGGCTTTGAGTTTCCCATCGCACCCGGGAATACATAGGAGCAAGATAAATCATCTTGTCAAGCCAAAACTAAATTTTTCCTTTTTGTGTCTCTTTTTATGTTAAAATAATTAATCAAAATAATTAAACTTTTCTATTTTTAGGGATGCTCTATGGACACGGTGCCATATCCAGTCCCTTAGATTTGAGGTTACCCTGTGGACTCATGTGTCATGTTCAACCTCATGTAGTTTTTATAAATAATAAATTTAAAAAAATAAAAATTAATAAAAATTTAAAATATTAAATTTAAAAAATAATTCTTTCTTGTAAATAATTTTTGCCGTAAAATAAATATTTAAAAGGTTATTAAAATGTTTTTTGCACAATTAACTTGAGGTACCGTTTTTTTAAACGGGCGATGTGGGGTACTAACACCTTCCCTACTCGTAACCGACTCCCGGACTCATCTCTCTCTTCTTTTTAGACCAGTTTCCTTAAAATAAATGGTTTTTTTCCAATGTTTATTCCTAAATAAAATATTGGTGGCGACTCCTTTATTTTTACCTTTATTTTCGCGGCTCCCGGACGGGACGGTCACGACACACCTGTGTATGCTTACCTGTCTGACTCTGCTGAGTCACTATGCTAGAACTCTTCAGTTTTTTTGAAATGGTTATTAATTAATTAATGTCATTCCCTTATCTGAAGCTAACCATGTGCACGATAGTTTGCATATCTTGAAACCATGTTTTCATTATGTCTTAAGTGGGCGTTACGGTTCCCAATACAAATCGTGCCATTTTGAATTAAAAATGTTGTTTTTATCTCTCCTATCTTTATGACTATAAAGGACAATAGATCAGAAAGGTTGAACCTTTACGTTTCAATATTCCAAAATCTCTTTGTCTTCTCATCTTTCAAACCTTCTTCTCTCTCGAAATCCTAGAATCGTTTTCTCTCAAAAATGACATCATCCAAGCATCTCTCTACAAAAGAAATCATTGAGAAATACAATCTCGAGGTTACTGAGATCGAGAAGATCATTCCGGGAAAGACTGTTGATCTTCAACATATGAAGAAGCTAGGAATGGATGTCACTGAAGAGTTGGAATACTCCAAGTGGACTCTTTTATTCGACATCAAGGAGGTTGTTCACCCTAAGCTCGTTCAAATGTTATGGAGAAATGATGTGGTTGTCACCAACAGACTCAACGGAATCAAGAGCTTTAAGGCTGAATTGGGGGATAGAACCCTTATCTTCCCCATTAGCTCTTTGGAGCTTGTAACAAAATGTCCAAGAATCGAAGCTGGCTTCACACCCAACTGGGAAGATGAAGTGGGAGTTGACAATGTCAACATTGCCATCTATGGTGTTCCCAAACCTGTGAACCCTAAGCCTGTCAACATGGTGGTCAAGTGCAGATTCCTGCACAAATTGCTGTTGGAGTGCGTGATGCCAAGGAAAGGCTCACGAGATAGTGTGACCAAGATGGACAGATTATCTTTGTACCACTTGATCCACAAAATAAAGGTTAACATCAACGACCTCATCTACATGTACCTTGAGACTGATCAAGAGAACCAACATGCAGACCTATCCTTAAGGGATGTTGCTGACAAGGGTCTTCAGGAACAAGCTGTTTGTTCCTAGTGATGTTCACTTTGTGGACATGTCACTTCCCATAGATAGGAAGATATTGTCTATGATGGACACACTGGTGCAATAAGTGCTTTTTACGTCAGTTAAAATTGATTTTTTACGTCAGAATACTGACTGACGTAAATACAGCTGACGTTAAATATAACACTATTAACGTCGGTTCTTTAACACAACTGACGTTAATTTTGTCAAAATTAACGTCAGTTCTTTAACATAACCGACGTAAATTTTGTTAAAACTAACGTCAATTGTTATCAAGAACTGACGTTAAAGGTCTTAATTTTAACGTCAGTTGTAACAAACAACTGACGTTAATAGTGTACTGTATATTTTTATAAAATACTTTTAACGTCAGTTGTATGATACAACTGACGTTATTTTTTTTTTTTTTAAATTCAGTTTTAAAATATCACTCCCTTAAGCCATCACTGCATTCAGTAAATATCCCAGTAACACAGAATATCACATACATTACAGAATTGCAAAGGAAAAATGGAACAATGATCCATATATATGCCTGTTCAAAACAATATATATTTATTAACATAGGTTATAAATGTATACTAAGTTTAAACTACCTATATCAATATCCCTTCGTGATGATCATCACGAGTGGCATGTACATCGTCCACCTGTGTCTCCTCGATTATAGTAGGCATGTTTGTTGAAAAAGAAGGAGTCTCAGGAATATCATGATTTGAATCTTCATTTTCATCACTACCATTATACATGCTTTTTCCTTGGAGAACCACGGACAACCTTTTGTTAGAAGGATCAGTGATGTAGAACACTTGTTTTGCTTGGGAAGCCATTATGAAAGGCTCATTTATATGACCTAACTTGTTGAGGTCTACCAATGTGAACCCCAATTCGTCGGTTTGTACACCACCGTTACTATCAACCCACTTACATTTAAATACCCAGTACCAGTAAGATTAGTGTAATCGAGCACCCAAATATCTTCAATATATCCAAAGTAAGGTCTCGTGTCTTTAACGGGTTTTGTGTCCTTTGCACTAGAGAAGTGCATTGCTTCGCCACGATCATAACCCCACTATTTTGCATGGTACTCTTGTTATCTTGTTCCTTTGTATAAAAGGAAAAGTTATTTATGTCGTATCCGCTCCAACATATGACGTTGAAGTTAGGCCCACGTGCTAGCCATTTTACGTCATCAGAAGCAGTACTACCATCCTTAAGCATTTCTTCCTTGAACCATGGTAAGAAAGTCTTGTTATGCTTGTTCAACAACCACCTTTCGCTCATTCGAGGGTTTTCTTGATTGACTTTTCTTTTATGTTCAAATAAGAAAGGCTTAACACATTCGATGTTGTTCAATACATACAAATGTGCTTGAAGCACTTCCTCCCGATCCTTCCTATTAATTCTTAATCCATGTGTACCCTTACCTTGACATCTGATCTCATCATGCCGAGGCTTAGGAACCCCTATAGGATCCGTGTTATGAAGGTAGTCCGAACAAAACTCAATAGCTTCTTCTGCAATATACCTTTGAACAATAGATGCTTCCGGACGATGAGGATTCTTCACGTAACCTTTCAAGATCTTCATGTAGCGCTCAACTGGGTACATCCATCTCAGAAAAACCGGCCCACATAATCTAATCTCCCTCACCAAATGAACAATTAAGTGAACCATTATGTCGAAAAAGGAAGGAGGAAAATACATCTCCAATTGGCACAAGATTGTA
This sequence comes from Sophora flavescens, assembly GCA_030762895.1. Taxonomy (NCBI): domain Eukaryota; kingdom Viridiplantae; phylum Streptophyta; class Magnoliopsida; order Fabales; family Fabaceae; genus Sophora; species Sophora flavescens. The sequence goes on along the minus strand of CM061067.1, from coordinate 7,063,810 downwards.
GCAGCCTCAACTTCCAAGTCATCCAACATACGGGGGTCAACGACTTTGCTACATATAGAATTGAAGAATGAGCACAACCGAGTAATGGTATGTCTCAAATTTTTTGTAGCAATACCACGAATAGCAACGGGCAGAAGTTGTTGCATCAAGATGTGACAATCATGAGACTTCAAGCCAACCAATTTAAGATCACTAGAGACAAGTCTCTTCATATTTGAAGAGTAACCATGTGGAACTTTGATGCCCTGAAGACACCCGCAGAAACTTTGTCTCTCTTTTTTTGACAAAGTATGACATGCTGGCGGCAAATAAGTCCGCTTATCATCCTCAACAACTGGAGCTAACTGCTCTCGTATACCCATAGCAACGAGGTCGAGACGAGCATTCACACCATCCTTTGTCTTGCCCTGAATGTTGAGAAGCGTCCCGATCACACTATCACACACATTTTTCTCCACATGCATCACATCAATGCAAGTGTCGACATCAAGCTTGCGCGATATGGAAGATCAAAGAATATCGACCTCTTCTTCCATATGTTTTTCTCAATAGCTTTACCTTTCTTTTTGGACTTGCCGAATATAACATCGATGTCCTTTACCCTCAGATAAACCTGCTCTCCAATTAAGGCCGTCGGCGCTTCTTACCTCTCTTGGCATCCATTAAAAGCTTTTTTCATCTTACGATATGGGTGATCACGTCTAAGAAATCTCCGATGCCCAAGGTAAACCGTCTTCTTTCCATGATGCAACTGAGTGTAGCATGTGCCTTCTTCACATATAGGGCATGCTTTATGCCCCTTGACACTATGCCCGGACAAGTTACCGTATGCTGGAAAGTCGTTGATGGTGCAAAATAACATGGCACGAAGCTTGAAAGTCTCATGAGAATACCCATCAACTACATCAACACCTTCCACCCACAACGTTTTCAAGTCTTCAATCAAGGGACCTAGATAAACATCTAAGTCATTTCCCGGTTGCTTTGGGCCCGAAATCATCATAGACAACATCATGTATTTGCGCTTCATGCACAACCAAGGGGGCATGTTGTAAATCACCAACAGAACAGGCCATGAACTATGAATACTACTCATGTTACCGTAAGGATTCATTCCATCCGTAGCAAGTCCAAGCCTTAGGTTTATTGGCTCATCGGCGAAATCCGGAAACATAGTATCGATATTCTTCCATTGAATAGAATCAGCAGGATGGCGAACCTTTCCATCACGTTTCCTCTCATCATTATGCCATCTAAGATTCTTCGCATCTTTCGCATTGGCAAACAATCGCTTGAACCTTGGAATTATTGGAAGATACCACAACACCTTCGCAGGAGGACCCTTTTTTCTCACATCATCAACATCATCATCATCATCACCACCCTTCACTTTGTATCGTGATAACCCACATTTGGGGCAATCGTGTTTGTCTTCATGAACACCGGTGTACAATATGCAATCATTGGGGTATGCGTGTATCTTCTTATACTCCATACCCATAGGACACAATACCTTCTTGGCCTCATAGTTACGGTCAGGCAATGTGTTGTCCTCCGGAAGCAAGTCTTTCAACACTTCAAGCAATTCCGTGAATCTTTTATCGCTCCAACCATTTCTCGCCTTCACACAAACCAATTTTAGCACCACCGACAACCATGTATGAGTAGTACACCCTGGATATAAAGGCTTATCCGCATCACCGCACAACCTATCATACACATGCGCTCGATGAAAAGATTCTTGTCCAATATCACGGATCATGTCCTCTACTCGATCATCCTCCATATCTACGTCAACGTCCTCACTTTGGGAGACACTCACCGTATTACTACTCAACAACATATCACCATGCCATATCCATCTTGTATAACTCAAGCAAATCCCTTCACAAATCAAATGAGTACGTATTTCCTTCACCGTACATTTCCTCGTATTCAAACACTTGACACAAGGACAACAGAACATTCCATTACTATTAGGAACATTCCTTTGAGCAAATTCTATAAATTCTCCCACCCCCTTCAAATACTCAGCACTAGTACGCTTACAAACCATCCAACTACGATCCATAACTAGATAGGTCCTGTAGATATACAAAACATATATATATCCAATATAAGGACAATACGGGAGATTGAAAACTATAGTTTTTAAAGATTAATTGCCAAGCACTGGTCACGGCCTGGCAGTGATGTCCATCACGGCCGTAACGTGCCAACTGAACAGACCATGCCATCACAGGCAGAACTGATCACGGCCTAGCCGTGATTAGCATCACGGCCGTGACAGATCAACCAGCAGAGCAACATGCACTCAAAACCAAAAACAGAGACGTACATTCCAAACAACTCAAACTCACGGTTTCAAGTTTCAACTACTGAGACTACGGTTTCAACATACACTCAAAACCAAAAATACAAAAATGTGCCCTAAATACTCACCAGAAATAGGTGCTCGCGTGGTGGTGGGGAGGGGAGCTCGAGTGGTGGCCAACGTTCGATGTGGTTACTGAGAGCAGAGGGACAAGGTGAGTTAGTGTGCGGGAAGGGGAAAGAGAGATGTACGTCAAGTTATTGCAAAAAATGAATGGAAAGACAGAGTAATGGTTAATAGTGTACCTCATGGTGGTGGCGAAGAAGCCCTCGCGGTGGTTGCGGTGGAGATGAGCTCGCGATTAGGGTTCTGTGCTGGGTGAGAGTGAGAGTGAGGGTTGAGAGTGATTTAGGGTTGAGCGTGATGAAAAGAGAAAAGAGACGTACGTACAGAGCGAAGTGCAGAAGGCGCGCGGGTGTAAACATAAAACAACATTTAACGTCAGTTGTATTAAAAAACTGACGTTAAAATTAATTTTTTAACGTCAGTTTTATTAACAACTGACGTTAAATATTAATATTTTTTTTTAAATGGCTTTGAGACCTGTGTTAATTGAGTGACAACAGGGCATTTCAGATAGCTAGGGATAGAGGATTATTTACGTCAGCTATTTAGTTAACTGAAGTAAAAAATCACACTTTTAACGTCAATTGTATAAACAACAGACGTTAAAAATAAATATTTTTTATTTTAAAAACACTTTTAACTTCAGTTTTATTCAACAACTGACGTTAATGCACTGTGTGACAACAGGGCATTTCAGATAGGGATATATGATTATTTACGTCAGCTGTTTATTTAACTGAAGTAAAAATCACACTTTTAACGTCAGTTGTATAAACAACTGACGTTAAAAATAAAAAATATTTATTTTAAAAACGCTTTTAACGTCAGTTTTATTTAACAACTGACGTTAAACGTGTCTCTTCCTATTCCTTCTGGCGTTTTCTTTTCTGCACGTTTATAATATATGACTGCCAGGCCAACTCCTAATGCGCCTTGGAACCTAATGATCTTAATGATCAATTTAATTTTTTAGCAACTTACGACGCCTAGTAACTTCATCCCCTACTCCTATAAATAGCTTCCTTCCTTCGTTTAATTTTTCTGCTTCACAATATGGCTCTGCCATGGAGATTAACTTCATCACTCTTTCTTCCTATAGCTAGACTTAAAGGTCTCTGTCTTAATGGTCAAACAACTTCTGAGTTTGAGTAAATCACATTACATGGGTGATAAGGGTGTGTAAATCGCATTATGTGAATTGTACACACCATCATCCTTCGGGAGAATCAGCAGCTACAGTTCCAAAACCTCAGCTTTGGAACCAAGTTGCTGTTCCAAGAATATTGCTGAAACAGATCGAGTGCACCCTTCACTCTGCCACGGCTCCAAAGTGACTGTGGATTCAGATGGAGCATCGACTTCAAATGAGGGAGGGGATGCATTCAATGTTGGAGATTCTGAGCACAGGACTGAGAAGAAAATGATGTTGAAACAAAAACTTTTTTATATTTTAGTGCTATATATCTTGCGGAAATTTTTTATCTTTTAAACATGTAATTGTAACTTATGAATCGCTTCAATGAGATACGATTTGATTATACATATATAACTTGTTTTATGTTAAGTGTTTGTTTATTTAAATTTACACAAGAATTTGTTAATTTATTAATTCAAGCTAATTAATTAAGATTAAAAATAAACTTTAAAAAAAATATTAGAAATAAACTGCACTATATGGAGTGATGATCCGCGTTAAGAGTGACAACAGAGAGATGACAACGAAAGAAAGATAGGAATGAGTTGATTATTTACGTCAGTTATTTATTTAACTGAAGTAAAAATCACACTTATAACGTCAGGTTTATAAACAACTGACGTTAAAAGTTTTAATAATTTCTTGCAAAACACTTTTAACGTCAGTTCATTAAACAACTGACGTAAATAGTGATTTCATATTTACAAAACTGCCACCGCCTCACTTTTAACGTCAGTCATTAAAACAACTGACGTTAACAGTGAATTAATTATTTACAAAACTGCCACCGCCCCCTCTTTAACGTCTAGTTTTTGGTTAACTGACGTAAACCTTTACCGTCTAATGTATATTTTCCACTAGTGACATCAAGGGAATCCCTCTTGCTGATGAGGAGGAAGACAGCAAGAAGAAGAAGCAGAAGAAGAAGAAACCTGCCGTTGAGCAGAAGGAGGAAGAACCAGTGGTTTCCATTGATGAGTCAGAAGTCCCCATTTCTAAGAGACTATTCAAATAGTCTGGAAAGGTGGCCAGACAAGACCAAATTCCGGAGCTATAACCTTCAGTGTCTGAAGATTCTGCCGAGATAGTTGAGCCCTTGAGGTTCAGGCTGAGGAGACCCTCTCCCAAGAGGAAGGCTAGTGAAGCTGAGGAATCAGTGGATGTTCCAGCTCAACCCTGCAAGAAAAGGAAGCTGGTGAAGACCTTTGCTAAGGTCAGACAAGTTGAGTCTGAGCCTAGCAAAGAGGAAGCATCTGCTCAGGGGGAGCAGACAAAGCAAGTTCTGGAAAAACCAATGAAGACTTTCATTTTGGGAATTATTCCCAAAAAGAGAAGATCTGGTTACCCAATACCATCTAAGACTGAAATACCTGCAGAAGCTAACACTGCAGAAGACCTGTCTGGAGGAGCTCAGACAGTTGTACTCGAGGATGACCAAGTGTCTCATTCTCACAAGAAGTTGAAGATATCTGAAGAGCAGACATCTCCTTCATTCCCTTCCCCCTTACATCTAGGTATCATCACCCCATCTGTCTCTTCTCCATCTACCCTTTTTATTCAACCTCCCTCTGTTTTAGCTCAAACACCTCTTCCCCCACCCATCCAAATAATCATCACCAGACTATCTCTGTCCGAGAGACTTTCCTGTCCGTTTCCTTCACCTGATACTGACCGTGTCAGAATCAGTCTTATCTTCAAATTCTTCTTTCATCCTTTCTATTCCCTTGAAACTCTTCATGAACTTTTCTTCCCTTCCATTACCTCTCCCCTATCTCTACCTAAGTCACCCCACCCTGGCACTATTCTCTGTCTGTCTCTTCCTCAAACCTGTCTATAGAAGCCTCTACTTCTCGGACAGTGGCCTTATAAGACTTTCATCTGCTTCAAGGGCAAGTAGAAGACTTAAGAAGACAGCTGGATGAAGAAAGGCAAGCTAGGCTACTCTTAGAGCAAGGGTTGCTGCCTTATATTTATTACTTAGTCAATCTAGGTAGTTTTTTTTTTGTTTTTGTTTCTCTATTGTAAACTGCTCTGTACTTATCAAAGCTCATAATGAATAAAATATATTTCTTCTTCTTTATTATTATTATTATGATCACTCCTTTTTGCTGTGACAAAAGGGGGAGAATGTATATGATTTTATGAATATATGGACATATGTATGTTCTGATATGAGCAAAGTATGTTCTTCTGATACGAGCAAGATATATTGATAAAAGTATGTTCTGATAGTTGCTATAATTGTTCAGATAAATCTTAAGCACTATTGCTCTGAGAATTTGAAAAGTAAATTAGTAAATCAAGTCAAATTTATGCATGCCTAAATTAGCCGGATTATATGATTAATCTTAATGTCTGATCAAGCATCTGATAACCTGTTCGATTAAGAAAATTTCAACCTGTCTGATATAAGCAATTTTCTTTGTTGATATTTTCTGAGGTTCATTAAATCATCTCAATGTTTGTCATCATCAAAAGGGGGAGATTGTTAAGTCTCTAAAATGTCTAATGTGCATTTTCCTAAGTTTTGATGAGAACTAAACATTGTTTAATGATTTAATTAATCTTCATATTGGTTTCTAACCTGTCTATCCAGTGTGAATGGATTAAAATAGTAAGAATCATCTGTCTGCTCATATAGATGACTACCTGTTTGGATAAGCGAAAGTCAACCTGTCTGCTGACTAGGATGATTGACTTCTTTCAAGAGGCGTTTTCAACATGTCTCTCCATGAGTTCCTACACTCGTCTGAGGTTACTTGTTGAAGAACCAAGGACCTAACAAGCTTTTGTTGGCTGTCCCATCAGAAAGAAACTTGAAGCCCTTTCTCATACTTAGTCTCACGCTTATCAAGAAAAGTCAGAAGTTACTCTCTCGAGCAACCCCGGATATCAGAACCAAATACCAGTTAAAGAATGCTTCCAACGTGCTTTATTCCCTAGTACCTCTGGTCCTTCACGAAAAGGAATTGTACTCATCAAAGTACAAAAAGCTCTCTGCACAACTCTGATATGGCTGTTTCACGATGCATAAAGTCATAATCCTTCAAGTTAGAGTACAACCAATGTTCCTATTGCATTAATGACTGCCCAGAGCGACTCTGTTGCATTTAATGAAGTTCTGCTTGAAGCCAACATCTGAGGGAATGTCTCTAACGGATCTTAAATGCTTGAATACAATAAATACAGAAGTCATTGAAGATGAAGAAAAAGAGAATACATATAGCATTAAAGAGTCATTACTCTGCATATTAATATCTTCATTCTTTCATTTTGTATTCTTCAATCATGTGAAAAGAATACTTGTCTTGGAGCCTGAAGAGGCTAGGTGTGCAAACAATACTTGAAGTCTGTAACCCGATCTATTATAGTTGATAAATCTTGGTGCTGCCAAGGACTGGACGTAGCTCTTTGCTTTGAAGAGTGAACCAGGATAAATAATTGTGTCAATCTCTCTTTCCTTAAAAACTCTTTAGTTTTCTTATCCGTTTATCAAGTGGCGTGTTTGTCTTAGTCTCTGTTAAAATCTCATCAAACAGGTCACCTGTCTGTCATGTATCCTTCCACTCGTCTGAACCAAGCTTCTGTGTGCGAAAAATATTTCAACTTTGTTTAAATTTTGATAAACATAATTCAACCCCCCTTCTCGTGTTTATAGTTGTCTATTTCTTGATTTTGGTCCCTAAAGTATTTTTCGTGTACATTTGGTCCCTATGTTTTTCTAAAATTGCAAATTTGGTCCTTTTGTCAATGTCTGTCAATTTTTCAATAATCAACATAGAGGAAACAATTATCTAAGCACACAGAACCACTCATTTAAGCGCATAGAACCTCTTTTTGAGCTTTTTTGGTAAAGAATTAGGTGGTGGAACCAAAAAACGTTCCTGGAAAGAGGAACAAAACCAATAAATAACAGAGAGAAACCACTATATCATGTTGAATCAGAGATGCAAAGAAGGGAGAACCTCAACTAGAGGTTGTGTGTGCTTACATGAATGGTTCCTCTATGTTGATCATTGAAAAATTGACAGACATTGGACAGAAGGACCAAATTTACAATATTGAAAAACCAGGGCACCAAATGTGCACGAAAAAAACTTTATGGACCAAAATCGCTCACGATCAACAGTAGGGGACCAAAACTGCAATCAAGATTTTTTTTTAAAAAAAATTATACTCCCTTCGTTCTTTTTCTTAGGTAATCTTAGTTATTTGTTTTGTTTCAAAACAATGGGTGCATGAAGGTAGTTGGCTCATTTCAACTACTTTGCTTGAGAAATGTCCTGAAATTGGTCTGTAATTGTCCCAAATGCCTATCCCTCATTTTTCTACTTTAGATCAACTAGTTTGGCTGAACTCTATCTCTGATGAGTTAGTCTTTAAGGATGCATTCATGTTCTTCAAGCCTGCTCAAGCCATCTGTTCTTGGTCCAAGTTAATTTGGAACAGGGTTATACCTCCATCAAAATCATTTGTAGTGAGGAGATTGCTTCAGAATAGGCTGGCCACAGAGGATCAAATCCAAAGGAGAGACTGCACTACAGTGTCAATTTGCAGCCTTTGCTATGCTGCTGCTGAATCTCAGGATCATCTCTTTCTAAGGTGCCCTTTTGCAGCTAGGCTCTGGGACTGGCTCTCCTCTATTATTGGCTTCCAGTTTGATGTTTCCTCTGTCCATTCTGTTATGTCTATTCTAAATAAAGACTGGAGTCCCCAGCTCAAAGATGTCATCTTTGTTGTCATCATTAACAGCTTTTGGATTATTTGGTTTGCAAGGAACAAAATAAAATTTGAGGACAAAAGAATTTCAAACAGGGCTGCTGTGAGTATAATTACTACTTCTTCAACTCTCACAGGTAATCTGTCTAAACATAGTATGTACTCAGCTCCTAAAGAATTGAAAATGCTGAATCTTTTGGGAATTTCCCCTCACCTGAGTAAAGCTCCTAGAATTATTAAAGTGGATTGGATTCCTCCATGTTGTAATTGGATCAAAGGTAACACTGATGGTGCTGCCAAAGGCTTCCCTGGTCAGGCTGGTGGGGGGGCTATATTTAGAGATAGGAGTGGAGCTGTTCTAGGTTGTTTTGTTGAGTATTATGGAACCACCGATTCCTTTTCTGCAGAGCTGTTAGCTACCATTGTCGCAACCAAAAATTGCGGTAGGGACGGCGATAAAAAGAGATTTTAAGAAAAATTAAGAGTCGCCACCAATTTTATTTAATTTAGGAAAAATTGGAAAACCTTGAAAAATGGTCTTTGGAACCAAATTGAGTTCGGAAGTCGGTTACGAGTAGGGAAGGTATTAAGCACCCTACAACGCCCATTCTAGAAATGGTACCTTGAATTAATTGTGATAAATTAATAACTTTTAAATTATTTATTGTACCCCAAAGATTATTTATGCGAATAAAGAGATTACTAATTAATATTTTCACTAAAAAGGTTGAACATGACACATAAGTCCATAGGGCATCCCTAAATAACACAATTTTTATTATTTTGATTAACTACATCAACAAATTAAAAAAGAACACAAAAATAAAGGAAAAATAAAATTTTGGCTTGACGAGATGATTGATCCCGCTCCTACGTATTCCCTGCTTCGATGGGGAAACTCAAACCCACGTAGTTCTTATAAAAATATTTGGTTGGTTTTAAAGTTTTTTGAAAAGATTTTTTATTTAAAAGGGGTTTTGATTTTTTGTTTTTATTGACCAATTTTAAATATATAAAAAATTCCTAAGCGAGATAGAACATGGCACGTGCGTCCATAGAGCGATCCTGAATCTAAGGAATTAAGTGTGACACATTTCACAAAACAATCCCAAAATTATTTACATGTGATCATTCCACTTTATTTATTTTAGCCTCTTCTTTTTTAGATTTTTATTTGGAAAATGTGTCAATTGTTATTCTTTATTTTTTCTATATATAAAAGAAATACTAGACCCAAAATAATAACACAGTCTAACCCAATAACCTACTCACTCATTAATTAAAATTGACCCAGACCTATACAACAACAAAAAAAATGAAACCAATCAAGAAAAAAAAAAGACACGTAATAAAAAAATAAAATAAAATATGTGTGGGCGCATTACGCGACAGCTCTGGTCAGTGGCACTGTGGCTAATACTGGTGCGTGTGATAGTTAATGATGACTGATAAGGTGCAACCCACAGTGGCTGAACTGAACGGTGGCTAGCTGCGACGACGTCTGGACTCGTCGAGGATGAAGGGCTGCGCTGCAATGGCTTCGGCACGTGACTGGTTAAACTGCACTGTTACTCTTGTTTTGGGAGGAGCACAACATGGTGGAGGTGTGGCACAGTGGATGTCGAGGCTAAACAGAGCTTGCGGAGGCGGTGGCACGCGGGGGTGACTCTTTCTCCGTTGATTGCGAGACGCTATCTGTAGAGAGGCGCGACGGAGTAACACCACGTGTTCGGTGACGACGTGCGACGGGGAGCAGCGGTAGTTGTGCTGGTCTGAGAATTAAAGGAGCCAAGATAACTCTTTCTTAATGTTCTAGTTTGTTATTAAAAGGATTGATAGTTATTGTTGTTTCTATTAAGGTTGGAGTCAAGGTTAAATGTGAGACACCCCGTTGTGCCCCATTATATTATTAGATTAAAACCTTATTATTTATTTACTTAATCACATACTTAACGTTAGAATATATAAAAATTAAAACTTAACTTATAAACACACAGCGGAATAAAATTTCAAAGTAAACACACCATATATATAACATACATATCATAGGTTTTATGCATTAGAGTATTTAAAACACTGTCTAGGGTATCCCGCCAGTAGGATCCCTAGCAGGCATCTTAAAAAAACAATTAATAGCGGAAACAAAACGTCTTATAAGACTCATTGGCCCTAGACACTAAACTACATTACTGAAACCCACAGCTCGTCCTCCCGCCTCTAGTTCATACGAAGTTCCATCTAACTCCTGAGCAACTGGTTCCTCCATCAGGTCTTCTCGTACGATCACATCAGAAATAAAATACAACACACAGAAAGATATAGGGGATAAGAAACATTTCTATCATCAAAAGCGGAAAAGATTCATAGCATATCATATAATAAATATCACAGACAATCAACACACATAACTAACAAATCATCCTCGAATTAGTTTACCATCCTCTACCCCAATCTCACACAATTACACTTTTATACCAACGTGGCCACCACTAATCCTGTCACACATTCCTCGTTAGGAATGTCAGTCAGTCGTCCAGGTGACGCGTTCCCAACGCCGGTGCACATTCTCATCCATGGTGAGAATGCTCATACAAAGCAATGACATTATAGCAACACAGTACCGTCAATGCACACCCCGGTTCTCTCTCATCTCTATCAAAGGTGCTCACGCATAGCAATGACACTATAGTTGCACAACTTAAATTCTAAGGTGGAACGGTCTAACGAGAACTCTTGACCTCGTATATTCCAAATATACAATTGTGAATAACAACGTAAACACATGAATATCACTAACCCATCTTAATAACATCCTAGTGCCTTAACCTTCCATCAAAGCCTAAACACATATTCTATGTCACCTTTCCTCTTTAAAATAACTCATTTAGGTTAGGCACCTCTAAGTCACCATTATCCTCACACCCAAACAATTATCTCCCGAACAATATATATCTTTGCTTAAAATCCACTAAGCACAATATTAAAAACCAGGCAGATCATGCATAACACAATATCAACAAAATATTCAAACATCATAAAATATCACATAAAACAAATTATCACAACCAGCATATTACAATCAAATAAAATAAGTAATAAAGCCAAACATCCTCAACATCATAAAATCAACCTTAATGTCGATAAACCTACAATCCCTGAATCACCATTGGTTTTACAGAAAAGGTTTCCAATGTGATTTTGGTCCTGTCGATTACTCGACTACTATTAGGGTTTAGGTCGCCCTATGATAGTGTGATTTTACATGATGTTTCCTGTACATATTTGCATGCATTTTTCATATAGATTAGGCATTCTTTAGTTGATTTTAGTTAGATTTTCCCTTGGAACGGGTGAAGCGGTTTCTTGGTGTTGTTTTGCAGGAATTCAATGTAAAAATGATCAAAATCAGCCATGGTGGAGCTTGGATGAAATAGAGCTTGAAAAGTGAAGAATATGAGCCAAACAGAGCCCATCACGGCTTGGCCGTGATGACCATCACTACCGTGATCAGCGGAAGCGAGAAGGCAAAAGTCAGAGTCTGTCACGGCCTGCCCGTAATAGACCTCACGGCCGTGACTAACCAGAAATTCAGGATTCGCGACGCGAACAAAGGGCTCTCCTCGCGAGAACCTATTTGATGAAAACACGCCTTGGACAGAACGCGTCACGGCCGTGACGCGCAGCAGACCTATAAATAAGAACGCAGCAGACAGAACAAAGAGAGTTTTGAGGGTCCAGAGGGAGGCATTTGGAGGCTGCAGCTGGGCTAGGGTTTCAACCCTAGAAGGGAGCCAAGAGGGGTTGCTTTGAAGAAGAAGGAAAGCTCCCATGGGGCCTCTTCTCTCCTCTTCCTTCCTATTTCTCTGGTTTGGTTTTCTTTGTTTTATGAGTAGTTAAATCCCTGTGTTGGGATTAGATGTAATCAAACTTATGTTTATGTATTTATCTTGACTGATTAATCTATGTTTATGCTTCATATTAGTGGTTATTTTTCTGTGCTTAATGCTTGTTGTGGCTAGCACCCCCATGACTTGATTTGTGTTTTGGTATGCAAATCATAACCGGAATTGAATTTAATCACCTAGTAAGCCTTGTATCTAGGAATGGAACTAGGTTTATTAGTAATCGCGTAATCCCTAATCTTAATGCAAATTCATTAATCTAGGCCACCTAAGGAATTAGGGTCTATTAGTGGATTTAGGCTCTTGCCATCCGAGGAATCGGGGTTTGAGTAGTTTAGTGGATTGATTTTAATATCTGAAGCATGAATGGGAGGTATCTAGTCCTGATAGTACATGGGTTAGAGGTTTGGTGAAGTCTAGTCCCAACATATCCTTCTGCACTCCTAGTGTTTGTTAAAAGTCCCCAAAGAACTTTTCCCTTTTCTTTTGTTTGTTTTACTTTCTCTTGATCAATATTTTAGTCTAGATAGTTGCCGAGCTTGCGAATTGGTACTTGACATCCAATCCCCGTGGATACGATAAACCGGTCTTACCACCGTATTACTTGCACGACTGGGTATACTTGCCCAGATTCGTCCAACACCCTACACAATTATCATATAATCTACTACTTATCGATTCCGACGATAGGTTGATTCTTTCCCCCACCTGAGCTTATCTCCAGAAACACGACTTTCAGCTCCTCGTCACGACACTACGGTTATTAAATCAACCTTCAACCAATCATAAGAATGAATTAATCAAACAAAATTCATCCTTAACCACAAAAGGCTAGGTTCGACTATGACAACCCAAAATAAGGCTAGGGATTTCAAAACTTCACAAACTCTTAGATCAATGATCTTTAAGCATTTATAATGATAAAACCAATGATCATAACTAAAAGAATTGAAACAAAATTCTCTAACACCAAAGGTTACGGTTTCGGCCCATATTAGGAAAATAGGCTAGGAAATTTAGTTGGATCCAAGCTCTTGGATTTAGATCATATAGGTACTAGAGAGCTCAAATCAAGCATTAGATTTCAAAAATGAAAACAAAATCATCAAACCCTCCTTTGAGTGAGATTCGGTCACTTAAAGAAAATAGGGAATGAAAACATTTTTGATTACATGCTCTTGGATAATGAAAGTAGAAGACATCACAAGATCATAGAAATTGGTTTCACATTAAAAGGATTTTTCTACAATTTTCTAGAATTATTTGAAGTTCTAGATCTAGGAATGGAAATTTATGAAAACTTGATGATCATGGTTTGATCTTACAAAATAAATGAAGGAGAAGACTTAGATGATTAAGGAGAAGAGCTTTTACCTCTTGAAGATGGAAGAAATGAAGAAAATGATCAACCTACACTAAGTTGAAAACTGGACAGCTTGAGGGTGTGATGGTATTGTGAGTGTATCTCACAATATACTCATCCAAAAATCACGAACTTTGGGTTGTTAGAAAGATAAGAAGAAAAGGAACAACTTTGGTGTTGAAGGTTTCATTTGGTTCGGATCATAACAGGTGTTAAAAGGGCCTTTTTTCTGCTGTTTCTAAAATCATGGAATTAATTAAAAATGGAGTTATAAGAATTAAAAATTTTATTTTGCGTAAAGAAAATTAATTTTCGGATCAGTAGAGTTTTACTGACAGTGAAAAACTCAGACTAGAAACATCTGAAATTTTCTACCGAGAATTCAACTGAACTTTCATGAAATAAAATAAATTATAAGGAATGAAATTTGGTTTATTAAAATAATTCTTTCAAATTCAAAATAATAAGCACACATATACTTTCATAATCATTGTTTATTAAGAAACGGAAAAATCGGGGTGTTACACTAGGGCCTCACTATAATCTAGCACTGTTTTACCTTTTCTGATTCTATTCTGCTCATTATCTGTAGAATTGAGTTGGTTTCGAATTGAATGGCCATGGTTGGGAGGCGTTTCCCTAACCACTTCATCACTATTTTCTGAATTCTCTAATAAATTCCCATCTAGAGTTCCAGATTGGAGAATCCTCAGCGAGACTTGATCAACATCACTATTATCTTCAGCCAAAGTATCAGCTACCTTAGTGTTTGCATCAGGTTGGATAAATCCCAAAAGTGGGTTTGGGTCAATTGGAACAATCCATCAACCCATTTCTTTATCATGTCTCTAAAATTCTGCACCAAAAAATTATTTAAATAAAACTCTCTTAATTTTAAATATTTTATAGGTTTCTAGTAAAAATTGATGAAATGATTTGATGAAAAATCATGATGTTGTGATTTGAAGGCAACACTATTCAAAATCACATCAAAACTATTCAAAATTGTACCAAAAATTATATTTATTTTTTTGAAAAATGTTGCTCGTCCCGATTCCATTAATTTCTTGATCGTAAAAATCGAAGTATTTTACTTCGTTAATTTTCCACCCGAAAACTTCATATCGAAAGAAAAATTTCTAAAATCGTGGAATTAGTTAAAAATGGAGTTATAAGAATTAAAATTTTATTTTGAGTAAAGAAAATTATTTTTTGGGTCAGTAGAGTTTTACTGACAGTGAAAAACTGAGACTAGAAACGTCTGAAATTTTCTACCGAGAATTCAACTGAACTTTCATGAAATAAAATAAATTATAAGGAATGAAATTTGGTTTATTAAAATAATTCTTTCAAATGTAAAATAATAAGCACACATATACATTCATAATAATAGATTATTAAGAAACGGAAAAATCGGGGTGTTACACTAGAGCCTCACTATAATCTAGCACTGCCTTACCTTTTCTGATTTTATTCTGCTCATTATCTGCAGAATTGAGTTGGTTTTGAATTGAATGGCCATGGTTGGGAGGCGTTTTCCCTAACCACTTCAGCATTATTTTCTGAATTCTATGATAAATTCCCATCTATAGTTCCAGATTGGAGAATCCTCGGGGAGACTTGATCAACATCATTATTATCTTCAGCCAAAGTATCAGCTACCTTAGTATTTGCATCAGGTTGGATAAATCCCAAAAATGGGTTTGACTCAATTGGAACATCCTGCTCTTGATTTTTTTCTATAGGCAGAATAGTTTCAATGCTTAAGACAGTTGGATTTCTCCTTGTAAGGACAATGTTCTCCCTGTCCACAATCAAATCCTGATCAGCAACATTATTATCCTGGACTTTATCACTGGCTGCAGTCTGTCTCCTATAAGCTTTGACTACATATGTAGGACCTGATGTCTTTACTTGATTGACCAAGATAGAATCTTTCTGAATCTTGGAATCCAAGGAACCCTCTTTCTTTTTGTAGTGCTCGACATAATGGCCAATAACTTGGCAATTAAAGCAGAAAAGAAGTAGCTTTTCATATTTTATGCCTACATAAAAGGCAAATTTATCTCTCTCAACCATGATACTATTAGGGAATTTTGCTTTGAGGTGTCCACCAATACCCTAGCATAATGCCCAAATACTTTGTTTCTTGTATTCTCATCCAGTGCAATTGGAGTACCAGCAGTAGTAGCTATTTCGAACAAAATTCTGGACCTCCAGTACTCTTGAGGAAGTTCATATTTTCTGATCCAACATTGTGAATGTGTTTGTTTCTGTTTATTAGGGTTAAAATCGGTTGTCCACTGTGACAATCTTAGAAGACCAGGATTCAGATTCCAAGTGCCTAAAGACCAAACACTCCTGAGATCATTTTGAGAGGAAAAACATAATTCAAAGTATCCTTTCCCAAGGGGAAACATTCTCCAAGTGCCTATAGGATTCCAAAGATTGGCAAGCTTTTCTCTCAAATCATTGAATTTTATTGGTTTATCCCCTTTCGAGAGTATCAAACGACCGTGGAGATTAGTTTTGCATCCATCAAGACCTTTGTGATATTCTTCCTCGGATATCTTGATGGTCACGACATCGCCCTTAACATATGGACGAGGAAGCTTAGATATTGGAATGTCCAATGCATTATTAAGAGCATGTGCGAAAGTTGTGTTGTGAAGGCAGTGAGGAAGATGAAGAAGAGGAAGAAGGAGTGGAGTTGGCAAGAAAGCCCCAAGGGCAGATCGGCACGATGGCAGCCATGAAGAAGTGTGTAAAGCCTTAGAAGATCACATATGAAACCCTAGTGTAACACGCGGGTGCCGACAAGGACGGGGAGTGGTAGCCGGTGCAAGAAGGCACGGACAAGGAGCGGCTCCTGGCAGGCTTCTAGGCGGAGGGGCACATGAATGAACCGATTACACACCCGAATGAGAGGGATCCTGAGACTGTGTAGGTATGGGACTATACAGTTTAGGAAGGCTTATATGAATTGATTGGTACTACCTATGCTAACAAGATGCATCTTCTTTTCGGGAGCCCATCACTTAAGAACTCCACAGTTAAGCGTGCTTGACTTGGAGCAATTCTGGGATGGGTGACCTCCTGGGAAGTTTTCCCAGGAAGCGTGTGAGTGAGGACAAAGCACGCTGAAAATATCTGTGTTGGTCTGTGGGGACAGTCGTCAATCCATAGAGCAGTCAGGGATGTTACAAATGGTATCAGAGCAGCACCTCTCATAGTACGGTGTGGTTCGGGGACGAACCAAGCGGAAGCTGGTGGGCATGTAACACCCGGGTGCCGACAAGGGCGGGGAGTGGTCGTCGGTGCAAGAAGGCACGGACAAGGAGCGGCTCCTGGCAGGCTTCTAGGCGGAGGGACACATGAATGAAACGATTACACTCCCGAATGAGAGGGATCCTGAGACTGTGTAGGTATGAGACTATACAGTTGAGGAAGGCTTATATGAATTGATTGGTACTACCTATGCTAACAAGATGCATTTTCTTTTCGGGAGCCCATCACTTAAGAACTCCACAGTTAAGCGTGCTTGACTTGGAGCAATTCTGGGACGGGTGACATCCTGGGAGGTTTTCCCAGGAAGCGTGTGAGTGAGGACAAAGCACGCTGAAAAGATCTGTGTTGGTCTGTAGGGACAGTCGTCAATCCATAGAGCAGTCAGGGATGTTACACCTAGCAGAGCCATACTCATTCAATCCTTGTTTCATCGATGTAATCAATTATATTAATGATTATTAATTATAATAATATGTAATAAATGTATCATTAATATGTAATTTTTCAACTGATTTATATTCAAAATAATGATTAGAATCATTAATTGTCTAAAATATAAAACTATTCACTTTCATGTAAATTAAAATCCCTAATGATTCTACAAAATAAAATAAAAAAAAACCTAATGATCAATCCACATTAATGTATAGAGAGTGCAACATTTAGAAAATTATCAACAAGTGCTTGATATTGATTTGTGCAATTCTCCCCATGCTATTTTATTATGTCATTATGTTAATAATTTGGTACATAACATTTATATTTTATAATTCATCGAAAATTATTTATTTAATTTTTTTTGATTTACACATTAAGAACACCTATATTTATAATTTTCTCATTTAGCAAATTTATCTCGTGAGTTGCACGAGTACAGTTATTCTTAGTTAATTATAATTGATTGATAGTGTAAAATTTTTATATTCAACATATTTCTAAATTAAATTTGTTTTACATGAATCCAAAAGGAAAGAAAAAGGAGACTATCCATTTTTTTATACAAATTTATTGGATTTGGATTCTATATTTTTCTCTTTCCTCTCATATTTCATTTAATTTTATGTATAAGGTCCATTAAAATTTTGCTATTGTGCAATTATCTTTCCTAGTAAGAGAGGGAAGATGAGATAAGAAAATAGAGGATTCAACCAACAAAGGTTAATCTAGTTGATAAGGATACAGCTAATAACCCACAAGGTCGTGAGTTCGAATCCCACTATCAATGTAAGGACCTCGTTGAAGGGTAATCTGTAACTACCTTTGTAAGCGTTCATTGAGCCTTAAGGCCTACCCTGACCCTGGTAAGTCCTCCAGGACCCAACTCACCTCAACTTTAGAGAAAAAAAAATAGAGAGGATTCAAATACAAATTTAAATTAGTTTTACACCTGTCCTGGAATATAATGAAGAATGTTCTGGAAACTTGGCGCCTCTTTCGCGTAATTTATAAGCCCTGCCCATTTCATGCCGTGAGCCCTATTATTGCGTGTTCTTTCCTGTCACTCTACAACAACTCAACGTGCTTAAAAATTACTCCCTCCGTTTGTTTTCTTTGGTAATTTAAGATTTTTACACATAGATTAAGAAATCATTAATGTGTTTATATTTGTACCAAAATACCCTTATGTCTACCATTAATTATTTACAAATTCCAACTACATTTACTCCATACTCCACTAGCCATTTACTTCGTGGAAGGTTTTGTGTATTTTCAAGGTATTTCAATTTAATTCTATTATATGGGTATATATGGAAAAAATGGTCAAATATATCTTGGGTTTATAAAACACCCTTTTTTTTAAGGCAAAATGGCATGCAGAGGCATCACTGTAATGGAAATCATCCTAACTAGGTTGGCACCAAATCCACTACCAATCATTTGCAGCACACCAAAATATTATTAAAGAAAATAAAAAGAAGCACAAAGCATGTGGGGACATAAACCAAAACCCATGAGGAGAAAAATGTTGGAACCAAAGTGGTTTTGGATTTAATAATCTCTAAGTTTTGATGCTAACAAAAGGATTAAATTTGCTTGGTAAAGTATTATTTGAGATCTAACTAGTGCTTTCAGTTATGCAGGAACGCTTTTTTAGGTTAAATAAACTTGGGATAAGTTCCAATTGAAACCCCTGTAGACGGGCTGCTCAAGAACTGTGGTAAAGTTACCTTGTTAAATTAAGTAGACTGACTTTCTTTAGTAGACGAGGGTATAAATGAATACTTAAAGACTTGAAAATAAGCGCGTCCATCTTGCTACGTCAGCAGACGGAAGTAATTAGTTGAAGAAAATGGACTAAAACACAAAGTAATCTAGTAGATGAGCTCTATACGCCACATCACTAGACATAGATCTTTATAACTCATTAAGGAATAGCAAGTTTGAAGACTTGATATATAAAAGGATATGCCACATCATCAGACGAGCTAAGAAAAATATCAAATAGACTTGGACTCTCATATGAATGAGTAAATGGAGTTTCCTTTTAGACGAACTCCTTCTTAGAATGAATTAAATGCAATCCGAATCTTTTATATTTATTTCAAATGATTGATATTTATTTCAAAAGAATATTTGTTCTTCACATTTGTTTTGTCTGCTTTAATATTTCACCTTGTTGTAAAAGAAATATAGTTCGTACAATAAGATCTGTACGATGACAACTTTATGACGGAAAAAAGCTGAATTATACACAAAGAAGAAACAACAAGTACTCAAGCTGCAATACACAGAGGAGTGAACCTCCAAATTCATGCTACCTTGATAACCAAGTGTACTATTCAGCATTGCTACAGTCAAGCTATCAGTCACAACGGATATCATGCATTAAATGTTATGTCTAAACAGGGTTATTCAAAGTAACCGTTGAAGAAGTCAAGTGAAGAAGAAGGTCACTATAAATTGTAGACCTCATATACTGGAAAAAAAAACTTGCCTGCACAATCTTGCTAGTTGAACTTTTGCCATTTGATAATCATTTATTCCATTGTTCTTTAAAGAGCAAGAGTCTGTATTCATTAGTTTGAATATTGTTGTAATATTCAACTGATCTTAAACTGTCATATTCTCACACTTAGTGAGTTAAGAAGATCAACCTTGAAATCTCTTTGTTAGAGTTAGAGCCTGAAGAGGCTTAGTAAGAAAGGAATACTTGTAGCATGAAGAGGTGTTGAATACTTTTTTGTAATCTATTTGGAGAAATAGTGGAAAATCCTTCAAGTTGAAAGGACTGGACGTAGCTCTTGGTTGGAAGAGAGTGAACCGGGATAAAATCTCTTGCGTGAATTTTCTATCCCTAAACTCTTTAGTTTTATTTGCTTATACTAACTATGGGGTTTTGATATTGCTTTTGTTAAAGTCTTTTAAAAAGGATCTTTGTCTTTGTGTGTGCTTTTGTTTCATATCTCTTTGAGTGCAAAAATTGTTTTAAAGGTTGTTTTCAAAAATTATTAACAAACACAATTCAACCCCCTTCTTGTGTTTGCTTGTGCCAACTTCAAAAAAGACTTATTTAAACCTATAGATGGGAAGACCCCATCTATTACAAAAGAAATCTATCCTAATAAAATCCGGGATCAAGTTTCACCAAGTATGACATTTTGAGACTATACCATAATTGACTAGCTTATCTGCACAATGGTTAGCCTCTCTAAAAACAAGTGTAATTCTGAAACTGAAAGTCGAAGTAGAGGCAATGCAATTTTTCCACAAGACTCTAAGCTTCCAAGGAACAATTTCCGGCTTGGAATAGGCATGAACCACCAAGGAAGAATCACATTCAAGCCAAAGCCCTGACCAACCTTTTGATTTGGCAATTCGAATGGCAGAAATGGCTGTGAACAGCCTATTTTGATAGGGTCTTTTAGTTTTCACTAGAAATTTCAAAAAAAATAAAAAATTGCAAAGAAAATAAATATAAAAAAATAATAATTATATTTTGCCATCTTATTATTTATTTTTCTGCCAAAAAATCCCAAAAAAAAATTTGACAGACAAAAATTAAAAAAAAAAGATTTTAATTTTATGTTAAAACTTAGGTTTATTTTTGTTATTGGGCCAAATCAATCAAACTCATTACTTAAACCCATTTCCTTTCTTCATCCTCCTTCAACAAACCCTAACAGTCCCCCCTTTTCTTCCCTCCAACATTATTTTGAATTTGAATCCAGTTGGAAAATCCCTTGATTTTTTTGCATATGAGGCTCACAAGTTTTGATTCTATTTCAAATCAGAGATAGAAATTTTAATCCTTGCAGATTTTTATGATCAAAATCAGAGTGAATTTGACATTATAAAATAACAAGAGATGCTACAGAATAAAGGGGCAGCCTACAAAAAGATTCAAAAAAAACATAGCCTCCACTCTTTTCCATCCTCTATCATACATAACACCATCACCCACCACAAAAAACACACCAGCCACCTTAAAAAAAAGGCCTAGCCTCCATTCTTTTCCTTCATCCATCTTCCATCATACAACACCTCCATCAAAAACACCTCTCACTTCACCATCATACAATAGCCACCACTCTCCTCCATTTTGTAACACCCTACTTTTTATTTTTCGATTTTTATTTTTTCAGTAAAAAAATTTTCGTTGTATTAACCGATATAAATGTATTTATTTATATTTTTATCCGAGTTCATGGAGATTGATTTTTATGAAATAAAAATCATATTCATACTCTATCTTAGGGTAGAAGCTTACGATAAAAATTTGGGTTGAAAATTCAGACGGAACCCGATATGCGTTTTCACTGACAGTATAATTTTACTGAGCAGAAAACCTAATTTTGACTCGTGAAAGAAACAAAGTATGTTTTTATCATGTTTCCAACAAGATAGGCTATTTTCAAAAATTTTGACGGCGTTCAGGCATTTCGTCGTTAAATCGGGTAATCGACGGGACCTAGAACGGATGGAAATATCTAGATATTTAGTAAAAATATCTAGATATTTATTTGGAAATATCTAGATATTTGGTTAAAATATCTAGATATTTACTTGAAAATATGTAGATATTTATATCTTAACTTAACCATGGTTAGTTAAACTTGATCTAGGTTAAGGCAGTTCTCTATCTATAAATACCCCCCCCCCCCCCCCCCACGGCATTCCTCCCCACAATTCTCCTTCATTTCTTCATCATCTTCATTCTCTTCATCTTCCTCACCAACTAAGTTACAAAACTCATAAGAACACCGAATCCCCACCGAAAATATGACCCTCTTCCTTTCTGAAACTCGAAAAACTCTCAACATAAAAGTTGTTGAAGTTTCTCCTTCAAAATGCATGTTGCTTATATGTGTTGAAGTTGTTGTATATGTATTGATGATTTATGAAAATGTGCATGTTACTTATATATGTTGAATTTGTTGTATACGTGTTGAAGTTGTTGCATGGAAGCCTAACCATTTGTTAGAGCTCAAATAATGAAGATAAAAGCTTTAAGAAAACATTTACAAAGAAAATCACAAGTAAGGATTTCCTTTAACAAGGTTTTGACAAAAAGGGAAAATTAAATAATTTTAATGTTTAATGAAAGTTTTAGAAAATAAAAAAAAATTATGAAGGAAATTCAATTGAAAATTTAGATGATTTTACACTAAGAATCAAACTTTGAAAAGATTTCATGGTAAGAAACCATGAAGAAAAACAAATTTAATTTGAAGTTTTGGAAAAGATTTCTTTTAGTAACGATTTAATAAAAGAGAAACTTTTTAGATTCAGAACAATTTTATAAAGGGAAATTATTTCAGCTGAAAGATCTTATTTTGAAGAAAAACTTAATTTTGAGAACACTTGTAGTAAAGTACCATAGAAAATGGGATATTAGTTTCCAATGTTCATAGAAAGAGTTCTCCTTTAAAAAGGTTTACTATATTTTTGAAAGGAAATAGACTTTTCCAAAACAAAGGAGATTTTTAGAAAAAGAAATGGAGTTTCTAAAGTTTAAAGTTATGAAAATGAATTTCAAAAGAAAATGTTTTGTATTTGTTTTTGAGTGAATGAAAAATAATGTTGAAAAGTGAACCTAGTAACCGAGACGTCGGGATACAAGAGTTAAAGCACGTGGATCCATGATCCGTATCACAACGCCGTGGGCTGTGTGTCCTATATATGAAGCTGTGGGTTGTGTGTCCTATATACGATGTTTTGGACTGTGTCCTATACACGTTGTTGTGAACTGTGTGTCCTAGACACGTTGTTGTGGATTGTATGTCCTATTTTCGTTGTTGTGGACATTGTGTCCTACATACGTTGTGATAAAACATGGTGAAAGTAGTAAAAAGGTGAAAGTTGTTTTCTACGACCACAAAGTCTAAGACTAGTGCACAGGTCAAGGATTGTTGTGATTTAACACTCGGTCTAAAACGTCCTATGTCGGCAATGAAAGTTTTAAAACATTGAAAATTTATGGGAGGTTGTGAGCCTTGAGCTTCGACAAAGAAAAGAATGAAGCACGAAGAAAAATTGCGAAAAACAAAATGATTTTTTTACATGCATTTGGCAGACATGCGCACGTTGTTTCGTATGAATGCCTTGAAGGGTAAGGTATTTCATGCTATGTTGTTTCATTGTGCCTTGATGGACAATGAAGTCTATATGCCTTGGTTGTTGTGCCTTGTGTTGGACAGTCATCCACACGTATTGATCATTGTGCCAGGAGTTTTGGTCAGTGCTGTGGAGAAACATGTTGTGCCTTATTGGCAATCGAGCCTGATCAACTCATCTATTAAAGAAGTTGGGATCTCCGGAGATTAGAATGGAACGTTGAAATATAGAAGTGCCATATGTTTTTCAAAAATAATGGTGAATTATGTGATATTATGCTTTTACTGGAAATTATATGTTGAATATGATTGATTATATGTAATTGATGTTTATGTGTATTGGGCTTGTAGTTGTCATAATTCATCCATATATTAGTATCTCACCCTTACAATATATCAGGTTCTCCTGGTTCTTTGCTGATGTACTTTAGTACACAAGGGCGAGTGGTGTCGAGATGTTCTAACCTCGCATGGGGAGTTTAATCCCGCATCCTTGAAGAGGTTGGTGAAGGTTAAAATGGTGAGAACTACGGAGTTCTTTCCAGTTGATGTCTTTTAGAATGACCAGCTTAGGATTTTCCGTTGGGTTATATATTTTGAGGAAGTCGGGTTATGTGGTCTGAACACCTTTTTGAATTCTGTTGTGAATAATGAAGTATTTTTAAGAGAAATCTTTACATTATAGAAGAGTTGTTTTTGAATAAAACCAGTCTATGTATGTTGGTAAATATAATATAGTTCGTAGTATTGGGTTGTGCGCTCGATTCTATTTTTAATACTCCACCGAAAAGAAAAAAAAAAATCCGAAAGCAACCAGTAAACTTCCTTTTAATTTATTTCCATAAGTGATTAGGAGGTAATGCCCAAGGGGGGTGTTACACCTAGCAAATGCTAGGTTCATTACTGATGCAAATGAAGGTAATTTTGAATCCCCTATTTCTTCTTTCAATAGTGCAGTAGTAAGGGATTTGAATATAGTGGGAAAATTCAGGAATTCAGATGATATGGTAGTTGAGGACTCAATCGCTAATGACTCTAGTATTCAAGACTCTAATCTGAGAAGGATGGATGCAAACAAATACCTGTTAGATAATAAGGTAGGCAATTTCTCCAATGATGATGGCTTCACTAAGGTTCTGACAAAGTCTCAAAAGAAGCATCAAAGACAGAAGCAAGCTAAAGCTGCTCTTCAACAAAAACCAGATTTGGTCAAGAAAAACAGGTCCAGAGCAGGCCCAAATTTGCGAGCTTGATGAATTTGTTCTAGAATGCAAGAGGAGTGGCTAATCTTGACACATGGTTAGTACTCAATAATCTTATACAAGTTAACAAACCAGACTTAGTGTTTCTAGATGAGCCCTGGATGAATTTAGATCAATTTCGTGATAGATTTTGGTCATCTTTAAACCTTAGAGTTTTTGCTATAAATAACAGAAATGAGTTATTACCTAACATTTGGTGCATATGCTCTGCATCAATTAATCCTACTGTCATAGTTTCTTCCACACAACAAGTCATTATTTCTGTTTTGTGGGAGAATCGGTTGGTTTATGTCACTGCTGTATATGCTGCAACCACTTATTTGGCCAGAAGGCGATGGTGCATGGTGCTATATAGGAGACTTTAACACTGTTCTTGGGGCTCATGAACAAAGGGGCAGAAATCTGCTATCTAGAATCTCCTGTGAAGAGTTCAAATCTTGGTCAGATAGTTGTGGTCTCACTCATTTGCCAACGATTGGAGCAGAGTTCACTTGGTCCAATAATAGGAGAGGTCATGCCTTTACTGAGAAAAGACTTGATAGGGTTCTGTGCAATGATGCTTGGATGGAATTCTGGAATAGCTCAGCTTGTTCTACTTTAACTAGAAGCAAATCGGATCATTATCCTTTGTTGCTAAGTCTAAACAGAGAATCAGTTATTTTCCAGTCATCTTTTAAATTTATGAATATGTGGACTGACCACAAAGATAGTTACAAAGTTATTGAGGATTCTCGGAAGCAGGAAGTTGTAGGCTGCCCCATGTTCATCCTTGCTTAGAAGTTGAGAAATTTAAAATCTGTTTTGAAGGTTTGGAATAAAGATCATTTTGGTGATGTGCATCAGAATGTTAAGCAGGCTATGCAGCATTTTAGTGACATTCAAAAGCAAATGCAGGTAACTGGTTACAATGAGGAGCTTGTGGTGCTGGAGCAAACTGCTCAAACTGATCTAAATAAAGCTCTTTTGATTGAAGAGCAGTTTTGGCATGAAAAGTCTAAGGTGAATTGGCATACTAAGGGTGAGCATAATACAACCTTTTTTCACAGAGTAACAAAGATTAGAAAAGCTACCAAGAGAATATCTATGCTCAAGAAGGACAACATCATTCTGGATAAGCAAGTAGACATTGAATCTCATGTGCTAATTTTTATACTAGTCTCTTTGCCTTAGATAATGATTGTAGAGACAATGGCCTAATTGATGAGGTAATAAGACCTGAAGTTTGTGCAGAAGACAATCAGAAGCTCACAAAACTTCCTTCTTGGGATGAGGTTAAAGATGCAATTTTCGGAATGAATACTGAAGGTGCTCCTGGCCCCGATGGATTTGGAGGAATCTTCTACCAAAGATATTGGGACATTGTTGGTAAAGATGTTTATAACGCAGCATTGCAGTTCTTCAGGCAGGGTTGGATTCTTACGAATATGAATTCCAATACTGTGGTTCTGATTCCAAAAACTCCGGGAGCTGATACTATAGGGCAATATAGACCTATTGCTTTAGCAAATTATCAGTTCAAGATCATCACTAAGGCTTTGGCAGACAGGTTGGCAGCAGTGGCTCCAAAAATAATTTCAGAAAATCAAAGAGGTTTTATCAAAGGAAGGCAAATTCCAGATTGTATTTGTGTTGCTTCGGAGGCTATCAGTCTTCTTGACAAAAGAAGCTTTGGGGGAAATGTTGCAATTAAAATAGACATCAAGAAAGCCTTTGATACTATGGACTGGTCCTTTCTCCTTAAAGTGCTTTCTGCTCTTGGCTTTGATTCCACCTTTTGCAAATGGCTTAAAGTCATCCTTCTTTCAGCCAAATTATCCACATCTGTTAATGGAAATTCAGTTGGCTACTTTTCTTCTAAAAGAGGTGTTGCGCAAGGTGATCCACTATTTCCTTTGCTCTTTTGTTTAGCAGAAGATGTTTTGAGTAAAGCTATCACTCATCTGCTCCAACAAGGAAAGCTCCTTCCTATGGCTAGTCCTAGAGGCTATCAAGTCCCTAGCCACGTCCTCTATGTAGATGATATTTTAATTTTTTGCAGAGGCACGAAAAAGAATATGGATAATCTAATGGACATTTTCAAAAGGTATTATGAATCCTCAGGTCAGTTCATCAGTTGTGAGAAATCAAGGTTCTTCCATGGTGTATTGCCTCAAAACAAATTGGTTAATATCTCTAACTCCTTGGGTTTTAAAGATGGTCAACTGCCCTTCATGTATTTGGGAGTTCCTTTTTTCAAAGGTAAGCCTAGAAAGCTTTTTTTGCAGCCTATTCTTTGTGAGGATCAGAGTGAAATTGGCCTCTTGGAAGGGTGCTCTCCTATCCTTTATGGGAAGGCTTCAATTAGTTCAATCTGTGATTCAGAGTATGCTAATTTATTCTTTCCATGTCTATGCTTTGCCAAGTTCCCTGTTAAAGTTAATAGATAGATGGACAAGAAATATTGTGGTCTGGTGATACCCTACAGAAGAAAACAATCACTGTTTCATCGGGAAAACTTTGTTGTCCTAAGGATGAAGGTGGTTTGGGGCTGAAATCAATCAAGGATATTAATGATGCGTCAATGCTTAAATTATGTTGGGAATTGGTTTCCTCCAGCATGCAATGGGCGGTCCTTACTCGTGCAAGGGTTCCGATCAAAGGAACTTACATTCAACATCGCATTTCTTCTTCTATTTGGTCAGGATTGAAGGCACATTTAAACACGGTTCTTGCCAACTGTAGATAGCATCTAGGTGATGGTTGTAGTATAAATTTCTGGAGTGATAGGTGGTTATCCCAGTCAATCTCTGATTTATTGTATTTTCCTCCAAGTATGAGTGGTTCTCTTAGTGCAAAAGTAAAGGACTTCTACAAGATGGCAAATGGAAGATTCTCAGCGTTCTTGTTAATAGAACCTCTTCTTTGGTTAAGGAGCTGAAGCAAATTGTCATTCCTAACTTTGTTGCAAAGGATGTTTTGATTTGGTGCAGTAGTAATTCGGGTAAATTATATTTAAAGGAAGTTTTCTCCATGATGCAACTTAAGGGGCAGACGTATGATTGGGGGAAGCTAATTTGGTGCAATGCTATTCCCCCCTCCAAAAGCTTTCTTATTTGGAGACTAATCCATAACAAGGTTCCAACGGAAGAGCACTTGTGGTCTAGAGGATGCATTGTGGTATATATGTGTAGTCTATGCAGCTGTCATTATGAAACCAGTTTGCATCTATTCTTGCACTGCAGATATGCAAAATCTCTTTGGGCTTGGTTTGGTAATTGCATTTCCGTGAACGTTGATGTTTCCTCTATTGCTTCTATTATGGCAACCTGCAATCGTAATTGGAGCCCGATCATGCATGATGTTGTTTAGTCTGGCATAGCATTTGTTATCTCAAGTATCTGGTATAGCAGGAACCAGGTCTGATTTCAGAACAATTTGGTTCATACTGGCGCAACAATTAATCTGATTAGTGCAAACATTTCTCTAGCAGGTAATCAACATTCCTAGGAATCCTAGTCCTTCTCGTGTCAACTTCATCTGGATAGTAATAAGAGGTAAAAGTGGAAGTCTCCTCTACTAAGTATGCTTCACAAATTGAACCCTCTACTCGTACCTTGTTCTTGACTTTGTGTTTAAGGGAGTGCAAAAACCTATTCAAGAGGGATACATAAAAATAATTGTTGGTGTAAGCCCTAGTGGCCAATCTATTTTGAATAGATCATCATCTGTGTCATGAATTTGATCATATATTTGATATATGAATAAGGCATTCATTTATTATGTTATTAGTTTATAGCATAATAAAGTCCTTAGAATAGACAGTTCATTCAATGAGATATTAAGTGCACGACTTAATCGTGAGGCATCATTGAATAATAGAACTCTATTCTTAAATATTCGTAGTCGAGTATTATTGTTAATTATGACGACAATAATACATAGAGACTATTGTGTGAGTAGATTGATGACCACATCTCAAGGGTCATGGATATGTGATATCAAGTCGGCACACAGGTATAAATATTAGGAGAAATATTTATACCGGATGACCCACTATGAGAATACTTCATAATAGTTATGTAAGTGTCATAAGTATTCTCATGGCGACCATAGTGGAGTAGTCCTTCGACTTGAAGTCACTACGATTCCTACACAAGGAGTTGTAGTCTTTAATGCTATCAAATGTCCCACATAACAGAGTGATCATAAAGGTAGTTATTGGGCCTGCAATAAATCACGTTGAGGAGTGTGAGTGATGTAGACAGAATTCATCCCTCATACATAACATGGGTAATGTCTTGGGCCCCTCGATAGAGTGAGACGTGAAATATGCATGACCATGCAGAAGTGAGCCAATATGTGATATTGGGTCCATTTGTGATTACACGTCTACTTGGGGATCGAGGAATAAATAATTGAACATAACAAGGATGACCCTTGTAAAATTCTATCTTTCGGGAAATTAAATATTTTAATTAGATGGGAGTGAGGGTTAGATAAATTTAAAATTTATTTAAGAATCTAAACATATGTGCAAGTTCAAAATAAAATTCAAGCAACCCAAAATTTTCAGTAGGTAAACACCTCAAGCAAGTACGTCAAAACCCCTTATTGGAAGCACCTCGATTGAAATTATTCATTAAGGTGGTTTATCATCAGCAACATTAAAAGATAATTAGTCATAGATATAAATCTTAATCATAGCTAGATGATTATAATTAATTTATTCAACTTTTACTCATTATGAGTAAATAGCACTAATCTTAATTAACTATGCCCTAGTTACAAATTTTAACTCAACTAAATTAACTAAAGCCAGTTTTCAAAGATTAAACAAGTACATGAAAGGTTTATATATATATAAAGAAGACACCTCCACCTAAGAAAAGTAAGACATGCACCTGCTTGCTAAATTAGTACCGTCAAATTCTGCCTTTCCTTTTTTTTTTTTTTATTAACGCCACCTCCTCCTCAAGAAATGCTCCAAGATATATTTCATCACTTGACCATAAATTATCTGCACCGCTTAACCTCATTTCTGCCTTTCCTTTCACTAAATTAACGCCACCTTTAAGTCTAATGGCTAGCTTTGGTGAGTCACCAATTAGGTGTTAAGTAACACTTCTTCATCATGAAGAATTTATTGCCTTAGTTCTTTTTTTTTCTTTCTTTTCTCTAATCAGCTTAACGCCAAAGAGAGATAGAACAAAGAGTCAGAGAGAGAGTGTGAAAACGTGAGAAAGAGAGAGAGAGAGAGAGAAACCGTGAGAGTGAGAGAAAATTCGAGAGAGATTTCCGATCAATCCGTTCGTCCTATCAAAATTCTGATTATACCGTTGTGATCTTCGCGACGACTACTTCATTATCCTATCTTTCTTTTCTTGATTAAACTAAGGAAAGCCTATGTCCTTTTTATTCCTAAATGCCGTCGGCGACGGTATTGAGGTTATCTTTCAATTCATTTATCGGTTTCCAATTCCGTCTTTAGATTTGGATTACACGTAACGTGTGCTTCACAATGATGTATTCAGGTGAATTTTTGGAGCCCCGGAGGGTGTAGAACTGTGCGTGGCAGATTTGAGGGAGTATAGGGAGTGTCCGTTTTGTTGCTCCAGAGCTAGCCTAAGACATTCCAGGTGGGGGAAAGAAACTATTTAACGTCGGAAACGGCGCGGTTACACTTAATTAGATAATGGTGTAGGGCGACCCAAACCCTACACGAGAATGAGTAACGGACAATGTCTATACCACATTGGGGACTAATTAGTGGTACCGATGATGATATAGAAATTGTGTGTTTATCGCCGTTACGCTACGTATACATATATATTATTTTATTATGTGATGATTGCCTGTTTGACTGGTTGAATTAAACTTGGTACTGGATGTATGATATCATGAGTGTTGTAATTATTTTTGAAAGTGTTTATACTTATTATTATTATTATATTATTATTATTATTATTATTATTATATTATTATTATCATTATTACTATTTTAATATTATTATTACTACTACTGGGATGATAATGATTATTATTATCATTATTATTATTATTATTATTATTATTATTATTATTACTTTTGTGATTATTATTATTATTATGATTATATTTTCGGTATTTATCATTCGAAAATGATATTATAATATGAGGATATATGATGATGATTTTGGATAACATGATAACGATTATGATGATAGGATGAGTGTAATGATCGTGCTTAGGGGATTGAGTAACTCATAAATTATGTTGAGATACGAGGATGTATTTAGGGATTGCATACGATATGTGATAGTAGTGCCCAACCAAGATAATTATCGTGAGATGAGGTTGAGATTAATGAGATGAGATTATTTTGAGGTTATCTATGAGATTAGGATGGCCGGTTAGGGCAATAGGGGGTGACCTGAAACATGGTCTGTGATATGAGGGACCTGAAACATGGTCGATTGGGGTCTATGCCTCGGAGGGAAAATTCCAGGGGATAGGCTAACGGCAGACCGTCCAGAGATGATTTCATTTTAGTCGCAGCTATAGTTCATGCATTGCATGAGCATCCTGGATTGTGGTCCAGAGGTGTGCACCGGGTTGTGCGGCTATAGTGCCATTGCTTTGCGCGGGCACTCTCCATCCACGAACGAGGGTGTGTGCCGGGGACTCTGGGACGTGTCGATTATATTGTTGTGATATTCGGATATGGCCGATACCTGAGGAGACTATTCATACAGCATTTGCATTGCATCATGATGGAGGGTAGAGGAAAGATCCTAGATGTGGATTGAGGATGATTGTGTGTATATATATATATATATATATATATATATATATATATATATATATATATATATATATATATATATATATATATATACCCAGACTTTGGAGACGTATGTTTAGTGTGCCGTTATTTAATTAAATGTTGCTAAACCATTTCCACGTTTGATGTTATATGGTTTCTTATCCCTATCTTCTCTATATGGCATATGTTTCGTTTTGTGATCGTGATGAGAAGATCCTACGGGGGTGCCAGCTATGGAGGAACTTGATGGGACCTCGTATGTGCCAGACATTGGGGGACGAGTAGTGGATCCTCATAGTTGAGTACAGAGTCTATGGCCAGTGCGTCTCATTTCTTTAGGATGTTGTTTTTATTTTCTGTTTGATTATCAGTTTTGTACATTTTGGGATCCGACTGATGGGATTCCCTCTACTGCACTTTATCAGGATTTGAGGTGTATATGTTATGTATGTATGTTACGTTTTAAATTTTCCGCCATTTTAATATACTCGCTTAACGACAATAACGAAATTAGGTCTTAATATTTTGGGGTTTTCTTTAATGGGACGTCGGGGCGTCTCATTTAGTGGTATCAGAGCAGTTCGGTTTTGGAACGGACTGTGAGCACTGTGATTAGGGTGAACTGGCCATTTAGTTGAATCCACATCAGATAACAACTATGCTTAGATGTTGGATAGTGAGTCCGATGTGACATCTCTATGGCATGTAGTATTTATATTCTAGTTTTATGTAGTATTATATGTCATATTGATGGGGGCTAATGATTTCTTTTAACAGGATCATGGCTCGAGGCCGAGGCCGAGGTCGAGGACGTGGCAGACGGGGTGGTGGTAGAGCGATAGAGGGTGTAGAGGATAGCCCCATCGGCCAGAGGCAGGGATTGGAGGTGGAGGAGAGTCCGCCGAGACTCTTCTGACTATCCGCGAGTTAGCATCCGTTCTGTTGCAGCAGGCGCAGCAGAATGCTCAAAGGGTACAGAGAGAGGCAGATCTACAGGAGCGACAGGATAGGAGGATAGCCGCCGATGCTGAGGACGCAGGATTGGCTACCTTTCTCAAAGGTAAGCCACCACAGTTTGGTGGAGAGTATGATCCAGAGCGAGCAGAGTGGTGGATTCAGGAGCTCGAGAAGATCTTTGATACTATGAGATGCAGAGATGATCGGAAGGTGACCTATGCCGCCTTCATGATGACCGGAGGGGCTGAATCATGGTGGAGAGGCAAGAGTAGATTACTAGAGGCTGAGGGCAGACTCATCAGTTGGGAGCTGTTCAGAGAGTGTTTCTTTGAGAAGTACTTCCCGCGATTGGTTAGACGCGAGAAGGAGAGAGAGTTCATGAGTCTACAGCAGGGAGACAGGTCTGTTGGTGATTACACGGCCAGATTCGAGGCCCTGATACAGTTTTCTGAGTACTACCAGAGGTTTCCAGATGAGGACTGGATGTGACGGAGATTCGAGGAGGGTTTACGGCATGAGTTTAGGAGTGCTATAGCTCCCTTGGATATTTTGAGCTTTCCAGAGATGGTGGAGAGGGCCAATGCTATTGAGAGCATGGACAGGAGGCAGGCTGCAGAGCAGAGACAGCAGCGTAGTGGGGGTCCTATCAGAGCAGGTCATCAGAGGAGAGGTGATGGAGGTTCTCAGTGGAGGAGAGGACCATACGTTGGAGCCGGGGCGAGCACTCGGACATCCGTACCATCAGCTTGATTACCGAGAGGCCAACAAGGAGAGGGCCCCGGTGTGTTTCATATGTGGAGGCCCACATTATATCGGGGATTGTGCTGAGATAGATCTGGTTGCTACGTCTATGGCAAACCAGGTCATTTTGCTAGGGATTGTAGAGAGAGCGTCTACAGAAGACCAAGAGCAGCGGAGAGCAGCTGGTAGTTTCGAGAGGAGCTAGTGGTTTTCGAGAAGGAAGCGGGAGAGGGGTTCCGGTAGCGGGACGACGAGCGGCCAGACCTCAGGCCACGGGGAGAGTGTTTACAGTGAGAGGATCTGAGTCCTCTCAATCTGCAGATCTTATTCAAGGTATGTGTTTAATATCTGACAGACTCTCGTCTGTGTTGTTTGATTCAGGTGCTACACATTCTTTTGTGTTCCATGAGTGCATAGATCATTTACATTTGTCCGTCTCTCAGCTACCATATACCTTGACAGTGTCCACCCCTACCAGTGATCCTTTGATCACTATGTTTGTTTGCTTACAGTGTCCTATAGTTGTTGAAAATAGGGCATTTCTTGTAGATCTCATCTGTTTGCCTATGCAGCAGATATACGTTATTCTTGGCATGGATTGGCTTTCGGGTAACCATGTAGTGCTTGACTGTGCCCGAAAGACTTTATCTTTTATTCAGCCTTCTAGCATAGTATCTGCCAATGAAGGAGCAACTATGAGGGGTTACGATTCTCAGCAGTATGTGATGCTTTTCTCGTTGGAAGCTAAGGAGACTTCGAGTATAGATTCTCTGCATATTGCTAGAGAGTTTCCTGAGGTTTTCCCTCTTGATGTTCCAGGTTTGCCACCAGAGAGGGAGGTGGAGTTCGCTATAGATCTCATACCAGGGGCTGGACCTATTTCAGTAGCTCCTTATCGGATGTCACCAGTAGAGTTGGCAGAGTTGAAGAAATAGCTGGATGACATGATGAAGAAGGAATTCATCAGACCGAGTGTTTCCCCTTGGGGAGCACCGGTATTGTTTGTCAAGAAAAAGGACGGAAGTTCTAGGTTGTGCACGGATTATAGGCAGTTGAATAAAGTTACAATCAAGAACAAATATCCGTTGCCTAGGATAGATGATTGGATGGATCAGTTGAAAGGAGCTTCGGTGTTTTCTAAGATAGATTTAAGATCAGGATACCATCAGATTAGGGTGAAGAAGGAGGATGTACTTAAGACCGCTTTTAGGACAAGGTATGGACACTATGAATACCTAGTTATGCCTTTTGGAGTAACAAATGCTCCAGCGGTGTTCATGGATTACATGAATAGAATCTTTAGACCGTTCCTTGACAAGTTTGTTGTGGTGTCTATAGATGATATTCTTATCTATTCCCGTAGTCAGGAAGAACACGAGGAACACCTGAGAGTGGTGTTACAGGTGTTGATAGATAGGCAGTTGTATGCTAAGCTATCCAAGTGTGAATTTTGGTTAGAGGAAGTATAGTTTCTAGGGCACGTAATCAATAAGAAAGGGATAGCAGTTGATCCAGTTAAGGTAGAGGCCGTGATTAAATGGCAGAGGCCTAAGTCAGTGAGTGAGGTGAGGAGTTTCTTAGGATTAGCCGGGTATTACAGGAGGTTCATCGAGGGTTTCTCGAAGATTGTGTTGCCTATGATGCAGTTAACGAGAAAAGGTACGGCGTTTGTCTGGACAGAGAAGTGTGAAGAGAGCTTTCAGAAGCTAAAGGAGAAGTTGACTACATCTCATGTGCTGACGTTACCAGATCCATTAGGACAGTTTGACGTATATTGTGACGCGTCGTATCAAGGATTGGGTTGTGTTTTGATGCAAGAGGGAAGATTTGTGGCTTATGCTTCACGACAATTGAGAATTCATGAAAGGAATTACCCAACCCATGATTTGGAGTTTGCAGCCATAGTGTTCGCATTGAAGATATGGCGACACTATCTCTATGGAGTTAAGTTTAATGTGTCCAGTGATCACAAGAGTTTAAAGTATTTGTTTGATCAGAAGGAGCTGAACATGAGACAACGTAGATGGATGGAATTCATTAAGGACTATGAGTTTGATCTTCAATACCATCAAGGAAAGGCTAATGTTGTGGCGGATGCACTAAGTCGGAAATCCTTGCATGTATCCGCAATGATGGTGAAAGAGATGGAATTGCTTGAACAGTTTAGAGATTTGAACCTAGGTATGGATTTGATTGAGGATAGAATATGCTTAGGTATGATCACCATCAGTAGTGAGTTTTTGAGGGACCTTAAGATTAAGCAGGGTCAAGATGAATATTTTGTAATCGAGGTATAGATGAGGGTAAAGTTTCAGAGTTTAAGAGAGGATCAGATGGAGTGTTAAGGTTTAAGGATCGGATATGTGTGCCAGAGAACTTAGAGATTAGGAAGATGATCTTAGAGGAGGCACATAAAAGTAAGTTGAGTTTCCACCCAGGAGCCACCAAGATGTACCAAGACTTGAAGAAGATGCTTTGGTGGCCAAGGATGAAGAAAGAAGTGGCGGAATATGTTCTATCATGTTTGGTATGTCAGAAAGCTAAGATACCCAGATCTATATCAAGGAAGTAGTGAGGTTGCATGGTGTACCGTCGAGTATTGTCTCCGACCGAGATCCTAGATTTACATCTAGATTTTGGAGACAGTTACACGATGCTTCGGGAACAAAGTTGAGAATGAGTTCTGCTTATCATCCTCAAACGGATGGACAGTCTGAGAGAACAATTCAATCATTGGAGGATCTTTTAAGAGCTTGTGTGTTAGAACATGTTGGCAGTTGGGATGAATTCCTACCATTGATTGAGTTCACATACAATAACAGTTTCCACAGTAGCATCGGAATGGCACCGTATGAGGCTTTGTATGGGAGAAAGTGTAGGACTCCATTATGTTGGTATGAGACTGACGAAAGCCAAGTGTTGGGTCCTGATGTGGTACAACAAACAACAGAACAAGTTAAGAAAATAAGGGAGAAAATGAAGGAAGCCCAAGATCGGCAGAGAAGCTACAGTAACAAGAGGAGGAGACCCTTAGAGTTCCAAGAAGGTGATCACATGTTCTTGAGAGTCACTCCAAAGACCGGGATTGGCATAGCTATAAAGTCTAGAAAACTCACTGCCCGATTCATTGGACCATTTCAGATTCTTCGACGAATTGGTCCAGTAGCTTACCAGATAGCCTTACCGCCTTACCTTTCCAACCTTCACGATGTCTTCCATGTTTCCCAGTTGAGAAAATATTACCCTAATCCTTCTCATGTACTTGAGCCTGAATCTATACAACTCTGAGAGAATCTAGAATATGAGGCTTTACCGATTAAGATCGCAGATAGAAGGATTAAAGAACTCCGTGGTAGACAGATTCCTTTGGTTAAGGTCATTTGGGATGAGGTTACTGGAGATGCTACGTGGGAGCGCTAGGCGGATATACAGCAGCATCATCCACATCTTTTCTGAGGTACGTAAATTCCGAGGACGGAATTTCTTTTAAGGGGGGTAGTAATGTAACATTCTATCTTTCGGGAAATTAAATATTTTAATTAGATGGGAGTGGGGGTTAGATAAGTTTAAAATTTATTTAAGAATCTAAACATATGTGCAAGTTCAAAATAAAATTCAAGCAACCCAAAATTTTCAGTAGGTAAACACCTCAAGCAAGTACTTCAAAAACCCTTATTGGAAGCACCTCGATTGAAATTATTAATTAAGGTGGTTTATCATCAGCAACATTAAAAGATAATTAGTCATAGATATAAATCTTAATCATAGCTAGATGATTATAATTAATTTATTCAACTTTTACTCATTATGAGTAAATAGCACTAATCTTAATTAACTATGCCCTAGTTACAAATTTTAACCCAACTAAATTAACTAAAGTCAGTTTTCAAAGATTAAACAAGTACATGGCAGTTTTATATATATATAAAGAAGACACCTCCACCTTAGAAAAGTAAGACATGCACCTGCTTGCTAAATTAGTACCGTCAAATTATGCCTTTCCTTTTTTTTTTTTATTAACTCCACCTCCTCCTCATGAAATGCTCCAAGATATATTTCATCACTTGACCGTAAATTAGCTGCACTGCTTAACCTCATTTCTGCCTTTCCTTTCACTAAATTAACGCCACCTTTAAGTCTAATGGCTAGCTTTGGTGAGTCACCAATTAGGTGTTAAGTAACACTTCTTCATCATGAAGAATTTATTGCCTTAGTTATTTTTTTTCTTACTTTTCTCTAATCAGCTTAACGCCAAAGAGAGATAGAACAAAGAGTCAGAGAGAGAGTTTTAAAACATGAGAAAGAGAGAGAGAGAGAGAAACCGTAAGAGTGAGAAAAAATTCTAGAGAGATTTTCGATCAATCCGTTCGTCCTATCAAAATTCTGATTATGCCGTTGTGATCTTCGCGACGTCTACTTCATTATCCTATCTTTCTTTTCTTGATTAGACTAAGGTAAGCCTATGTCCTTTTTATGCCTAAATGCCGTCGGCGACGGTATTGAGGTTATCTTTCAATTCATTTATCGGTTTCCAATTCCGTCTTCAAATTTGGATTACACGTAACATGTGCTTCACAATGATGTGTTCAGGTGAATTTTTGGAGCCCCGGAGGGTGTAGAACTGTGCGTGGCAGATTTGAGGGAGTATAGGGAGTGTCCGTTTCGTTGCTCCAGAGCTAGCCTAAGACATTCCAGGTGGGGGAAAGAAACTATTTAACGTCGGAAACGGCGCGGTTACACTTAATTAGATAATGGTGTAGGGCGACCCAAACCCTACACGAGAATGAGTAATGGACAATGTCTATACCACATTGGGGACTAATTAGTGGTACCGATGATGATATAGAAATTGTGTGTTTATCGCCGTTACGCTACGTATACATATATATTATTTTATTATGTGATGATTGCATGTTTGACTGATTGAATTAAACTTGGTACTGGATGTATGATATCATGAGTGTTGTAATTATTTTTGAAAGTGTTTATACTTATTATTATTATTATATTATTATTATTATTATTATTATTATCAATATTACTATTTTAATATTATTATTACTACTACTGGGATGATAATGATTATTATCATTATTATTATTATTACTTTTGTGATTATTATTATTATTATTATTATTATTATTATTATTATTATTATTATTATATTTTCGGTATTTATCATTCGGAAATGATATTATAATATGAGGTTATATGATGATGATTTTGGATAACATGATGACGATTATGATGATAGGATGAGTGTAATGATTGTGCTTAGGGGATTGAGTAAATCATAAGTTATGTTGAGATACGAGGATGTATTTAGGTATTGCATAAGATATGTGATAGTAGTGCCCAACCAAGATAATTATCATGAGATGAGGTTGAGATTAATGAGATGAGATTATTTTGAGGTTATCTATGAGATTAGGATGGCCGGTTAGGGCACTAGGGGGTGACCTGAAACATGGTCTGTGATATGAGGGACCTGAAACATGGTCGAGTGGACCTGAAACATGGTCGATTGGGGTCTATGCCTCGGAGGGAAAATTCCCGGGGATAGGCTAACGACAGACCGTCCAGAGATGATTTCATTTTAGTCGCAACTATAGTTCATGCATTGCATGAGCATCCTGGATTGTGGTCCAGAGGTGTGCACCGGGTTGTGCGGCTATTGTGCCATTGTTTTGCGTGGGCACTCTCCATCCGCGGACGAGGGTGTGCGCCGGGGACTCTGGGACGTGTCGATTATATTGTTGTGATATCCGGATATGGCCGATACCTGAGGAGACTATTCATACAGCATTTGCATTGAATCATGATGGAGGGTAGAGGAAAGATCCTAGATGTGGATTGAGGATGATTGTTATATATATATATATATATATATATATATATATATATATATATATATATATATATATATATATACACCCAGACTTTGGAGACGTATGTTTAGTGTGCCGTTATTTAATTAAATGTGGCTAAACCCTTTCCACGTTTGATGTTATATGGTTTCTTATCCCTATCTTCTCTATATTGCATATGTTTCGTTTTGTGATCATGATGAGAAGATCCTACGGGGGTGCCAGCTATGGAGGAACTTGATGGGACCTCGTATGCGCCAGACGTTGGGGGACGAGCAGTGGTTCCTCATAGTTGAGTACAGAGTCTATGGCCAGTGCGTCTCATCTCTTTAGGATGTTTTTTTTTTATTTTCTGTTTGATTATCAGTTTTGTACATTTTGGGATCCGACTGATGGGATTCCCTCTACTGCACCGTATCAGAATTTGAGGTGTATATGTTATGTATGTATGTTACGTTTTAAATTTTCCGATGTTTTAATATACTCGCTTAACGACAATAACGAAATTAGGTCTTAATATTTTGGGGTTTTCTTTAATGGGACGTCGGGGCGTCTCAACCCTCTTATGCCTTGTGTTCAATTAAGACATATGAATGAAGGGACATTTACTACACGGTAAATTTTGGTCGCGGTAAGGCTAAAATCGGATCATCGATACTCTCGCTAATTGGGTAGTAATGATGCATTGCTTGATGCCGCTCATTATTTATAATATCTAATATTATAATTAATATTTGATATTATTATAATAGTTAATATTATTGCCAACTTAGTGGGAGCCTATAGGGCCACACACATAGGGCAAATGCGGAGCAATTATATTAATTAAGTATGATTTAATTAATATAAGGATAATTGGGCTTGTAGTGTACAAAGCCCAATAGGGTAAGCAGTTGGGTTAATGGGAGCTGGCAACTTATAAATAGAAGTGTTCTCCCCTAACCTCTGTCAGCTAGCACAAGATGCATAGTTCTGACGCCCATTTACTCATGTGGACTGAGTATAGGTGCTTCTCCTTCGTGGCACTGGTGATCGAAAAGTAAAGCACGCTTCAAGAGGTAAACACTATTTGCCACTATTTGCCATTTGTGATTTATGTTTATATTACCTTATCCTATATGTTTATGTATGAGATGCATCAAATGTATGGGATGCATATTTTTGTATGGGATGCATGAAATGTATGTATACATGTATCTTTTAAATGTTATATATGTTTGTTGAATGTATGATAACATGTATGCATGTATTCTGAGAGATGTCTTGTATGAGATATAACGTCGGTGAGATCATTTTAATAAAAAATCACTCAAAAGGAAATATTAAGTTTAAGAGCCTTCCAATGAATGGCACCCATTAAGACTAATATCGGATGAGTGTTGGTCCATCAAAGCGCAGTGCATTTTTCTATACTAGTAAGATGCGATGGGACAATTGTAATGTCCAAATGATATCCATTGGCATTAACTTAACTAAGCCAACTTCAATACGATTGAAAGGCTTAGAGGCGTTGATTTGTGATTTAATTCATGAGATGAATTAGAATAAGAGTTATTCACCCAACTGATCCAAGAGTTACATGAGATGTAATTGGAAAGGAGTTTCCTACCTAAATAACTAAGTTTTGGGAGATCGGCCAAAGTTGACTCAGAACGAGGTAAAATATGGATCTTGGTCTCACTCGAAAATCTTTCAATAAGATTTTTCGAGTCAATGATGAGGGTCATTGATTTGAGTAAAATAGTGGGAGCGTATTTAATAAAAGACCTTATTAAATATGTTTTTATCATGATACTTATATTTTGCATGTTTCTGTAATTAAAATTACCATGAAATAAAACACTATAATTTATTACTGCGATTTATCCATGAGAAGGACAAGATACCTAGAATTAAATTTCTGGATTGGTACAGGAATTTGAGGATTGTCCTCAAGTACGAGAAAGAGCTGTATATTCTCGAGCAAATGCTTCCTGAGCAACCAGTTCCTACTAGGATCGAAAAGGATGTTTACGAGAAGCATCAAGTCGATGTCCTAGATATAGGATTCCTCATGCTTGCAACCATGAAGACGCTTGATATGATCATGCACCTCATGATGCTTTATTGAGAGCATGCAATGCATAAGAACCACAAGTCTTCCCGTCCCTTTTCAGTTGCGAACTAACATAAGGAAAATCCAGATAGTTATCACGTGCTTCATACTGTAACATCCCGATTTTTCGACTTTCTAATATCGGTAATAATTATATAAATGATTATATTTTTATCCGAGACTTAGAAAATGACTTTGGATAAACTAAGGTCATTTCCCTGTTATACTTATTTGTATAAGGTTACGGGGAAGTTTTGGGTTGAAAATTCAGACGGAATCCAGTCGACGTTTCTTGCATTTTCACTGACAGTAAAAGTTTACTGATCAGAAGACCTAATCTTGACTCGATACTGAAGCCATTAGTGTTTTTACATCATTTTTAAGAACACTGGCTATTTTAAAATTTTTTGAAAAAAATAATATTTATTGTTTTGTACGGGGCCAAATGTCGAGATTTGCGTGCGGGGACCTGAGACAAGGCTGAATGGAACAGATTCATGAATCTAGATATTTTAGATGCTTGATGTGACTAGCATTGATGGCGACATGACTAGTATTTATGGCGATCCTATCCACGTCATAATGATTTTCAGATATTTGTAAAATTATATTATTATTTTATTCTACTATCAACTTAATTGCAACTTTGCCACTGTAACATGTGGTGTAGAAGGCAGCCACACCTCCTCACTTATCCACCACATATTTTGCTTCTACCTAATGATGGCAATTTAAATGGAAATTGCACTTAGGTCCTTAAGCTTTCTTAATTTTCAAATTGGTCCTTAAGTGAATTTGATACTTGGTTCTTAATTTACAAAAATTTCCTTGCACCTTGGCCCCTCTAAACCCACGACTCCACCATCATTATCATACCTTAGGCAAATTTTCATTTCATTCTAAGTTTCCTTTGCTCCAAAGTTCATCATTTTCTCTCCAAAGTTCATAAGAAACTTAGGCTTGATTTGTGAAGAACATCATCATTCTTGATCATTTCTTCTTACTCCAAGAGGTAACATCTCTTAATCTTGGCTTTCTAAGTCTTCCTCTTCACAACTTTTACAAGTTT
Organism: Sophora flavescens; assembly: GCA_030762895.1. NCBI lineage: Eukaryota > Viridiplantae > Streptophyta > Magnoliopsida > Fabales > Fabaceae > Sophora > Sophora flavescens. The sequence goes on along the minus strand of CM061067.1, from coordinate 7,021,577 downwards.
ATGCAATGAATCTCTATGTTTCAAGTTTGAGATCCATTTCTTCTAAAACCTCTTATAAATCATAGAAAAATCCTAATAATTTGAAACCAATTTCTATGTTCCTTTTATCATCTATATAATCATAATCCAAGAGTTTGTTGCAAACAAAGTTTTCCTCCCTAATTTTCTCTCCAAGGCCGAAACTAAGTATATGTGGGGGTAGGAGATTTTGTTTGATTTCTTTAGTAAGTGAGCTTAGATTTCATCTTTCCATGTCATGTATATGTTGGATCCAAAGTCTTATATCAAACCAAAATATCTTGCCATGTTTTTGGTGCCTTGGCCGAATTTATACGTTGAGGAACTTTAAGGATTTTAATTCAATCTTTGTTGATTAATCACTAATCCATTGTCTTAAGTACTTAGGGTCATTAATCCAAGGACTTAAGCAATTTTAGAATTTTTAGCCACAAAATCACCCTAGGACCGCGACCTATATGTAGCGTATAAGTGATTGTATTTGTTTGATTTTTTATTTGGTTAAGTTGTGATTTGTTGAAGGATAGATCTTAGTGGATTATCCTGAGTTGCGCGGGGGTAACCAGATTCGAATCGGAAAGCCGTTCGTGAAACCAAAGCTTGAATCTTCAAGAGTTAAGGGGAGCTTACCTGAGGGATTTTTCCCAATAACTGTATGTGATTAGTGTGTGGTCTGTATTATTTATCCGTGGTGTTTGTTTCAGTTGTGTTATTTTTATCTGTGATGGGTTATCTGCACCTAATAGCTTATTTGCAGTTATATTTTATGATGTTGTGACGCATGATCTACCTGGGAATATTGCTATGATATTGTTATTCATTGTTGTTTGATAAGCCTGACAGTGGTCAGTGCCCAATCAATTAATCAAATAAAAGCTTTAAGAAGACTTTACGAGGAATATTTAATCGTTAATTGAGAAATATTGGAAGATATTATGATTTAAATAATTATTTGAGAAAATAATGATTATCTAAAAGTATTATTATTTTAATGATTTATTAGTGTAAAATCAATTTATGAGTCACAGTGAGGACGTAACCGTGAAATTATTTTTGTACTCCTAATTTTTACGCGAATAATTTCGAAATAATATAAAAATTTATTACGTGAAATTAATTTTGGAAAATAACTTGATTATGATTTTAGAAAATTATTTAAGGAGAAAAGGTCCAATTTTGACTTAAACGGCTTTTAAAACATTAGACGTCAATTAGTTCTGAAAAAACGTTTACAAAAATATTTTCTTAAAACAACAATATTTTTTTGTAGTCTCAAGTGACTCTTCTTTTTTTAAAAACATAATATTTTATGGAAAAAGATTTCAAGTAATTGATGATGTTACAAAGGATTTTCTGTAAAAAAGTTTTACTAAACGGTGTTATTTCTGACAACTTGGATAAGTTGCGGAGACTTTGTTTTGGATTTGTTTTACACAGAGCGAAAATAGTGCTAACGTTGAAACGCGAACCTAGTATCAGAGACGTCGCGATACTAGTGTTATTTAATATAAACACGAAGATCTTTGATCCGTGTTACGTTGTTATGGACTTTGTGTCCTATCCACGTTGTTGTTTACGTTGTTAAAGTTGAAAGTTGTTTTCTATCACCACAAACCTAAGACTGATTGCAAGGTCTAAGGTATTGTGACTGAGAACTCGGACTTCATGTCCTGTGTTAATGTTGAAAAATCTAACACGTTGAATATTACGGATAATCGTAAGTCATCTTGAGCTTCGACAAAGAATAATGAACACAAAGAAAAATGATGAGAACAAAACGTTTTATATGCATTCATTGGCAGACGTGCCCACGTTCTATGTATGATGCCTTAATGATAGGGTATTCTTTCTACGTTGTTATGTACGATGCCTTAATGACAGGGTATTCGTGCTACGTTGTTATGTATGATGCCTTAATGACAGGGTATTCGTGCTACGTTGTTATGTATGGTGCCTTAATGATAAGGTATTCCGTGCTACGTTGTTATGTATGGTGCCATATGGTATTCCATGCCACGTTGTGACTAATATACCTGGCAATCGAGTTCGATTAACTCATTTACACGGTGTTGGGATCTCCGGAGATTAAGTTAAAAAGTTAGACGTGGAAAGTTGAAGTGTTCATGCATTTGTTTTCAAAAGATGGTGATCGGGTATAAAACCCAGTGATAGACTACTTGTTTATTTATGGAAATGTATATGTGTATATGCTTTCTTTTGTGTCGCACATGTAGTTATTGTGTTAAATCCATATATTGGCGACCCACCCTTACAAATATATCGGGTTCTTCTGGTAATTGCCGTCGTATCTTGGGGTACTCGCACATATGAAGCGGAGGAGTTCTTTAAGTCACTTGCAGACTTAGATTCTAGATGCTTGAAGAAGTATCTATTCGTGGGAAAGACCACAGGGGTCTTTCCAATAATGTCTTGTAGAGCGACCAGCTTAGGAGTCTTGTTTTGGGTTTTATGTTGAAAAGGTCAGCGGTGATGTTGTAATATTATCTTTGTTTTAAGTTTCTCTTTTTGGAAATTGAGACCTTTTGAAAACAAAAACGGTATGCTGTGGTGACTTCTTTAAGAATATGAATTTACTATTTATTGTATGTATTAAGGTGTTCTAGAGTTATTCGTGGAAGAAAATTTTTACACCCGATTTTTCTAACCTCAAATAAATTAATTTTCAGAAAGCAACCAGCAAATAGAATTTTTAATTTATTTCCACATATGTTACAAAGTAATGCCCAAGGGGGGTGTTACACATACTATTGAGTACAATGAGAACCTGGTAAGCTGGGCTTTCCTTTAGGCCAAATGTTGTCCATTGATATGATCTTGCAATTGTTGCCGGATAGTTATAGTCAAATTGTTGTGAACGATTCTGACAGACCTCTACTAGAGATTGTATGGAAGCTGAGAACTGCCGAGCAGAGTCTCTATAGTAAAAAAGGGTAGACTATTGTGATAGTCTTGAAAGGGAAATACTTAATGGACTTGGTGTCCTTAGTATTGATATGCCCATCTATAATGTAAATGCGAAAAGGGCCAAACCAAGTGATTTGAACCCTACATGCCTTTGGCAATGTTGTTTAGGCCATATAGGTGAGAAACGCATCTCCAAGCTCCATAAGGATAGAATCTTAGACTCATTCGATTATGAATTGTTTGATGTATGCGAATCTTGCTTGTTGGGGAAGATAACTAAGACCCCATTCACCGGGCAAGGTGAAAGGGCCAGTGATCTTTTGGACTTGATACATAGCGGTGTATGTGGGCCCCTAAACAAGTCGGCTAGAGGTGGTCATCTTTACTTCATCACATTTACTGATGATTTCAGTAGATATGGATTTGTATATCTTATGAAACGCTAGTCTGAAACCTTTGAAAAGTTCAAAGAATTCAAGAATGAAGTGGAGAACCGACCTGGAAAAAGTATTAAGGCCATACGATCAGATCGTGGTGGTGAATACTTAAGCCAAAAGTTTGATGACTGTCTAAGAGAGTGTGGGATAGTATCCCAACTCCTACCTCCTATAACGCCACAATGTATTGGCGTGTCAGAAAAGAGGAATCGCACCTTGTTCGACATGGTACGATCTATGATGAGTCGTTCATACATTTTATGTCTCTTTCTGGGGTTTTGCTATACTTACAACTTTATTCACTCTTAACTGTGTTCCACCTAAGGCGATTGAAAAGACTCCACATGAGATATGAATGGGCCGAAGGCCCAATTTGTCATTTATGAGGAACTGGGGATATCAGGTTTATGTGAAACGTCTTATGATGGATAAACTTGGGCCCAAATCGGATAAGTGTATATTTGTGGGATATCCTAAGGAAACCAAAGGATATTATTTCTACAACCCCTTCAAGGACAAAGTGTTTGTCGCTAGGACTGGAGTGTTCCTTGTGAAGGAATACGTCTTTAAAGGAGACAGTGGGAGGAATGTAGAACTTGGAGAAATCCATGTACCACAAAGAATTGATCCGCCTGTAATGGAACAAGAATCGGCTCCGCAAGATGTCGTGTTTCAATCACCGGTTCAAGTAGCACAAGACTTGCATAGGTCTAACAGGCCATGTCACTACCCCGAGAGATATGGACTTCTCCTAACTCGGGAAGGTGATGTACTGCTCATGAATCAAGATGAGCCTGTAACCTACTAGGAGGCCATAATTGGGCCGGAACCTGAGAAGTGGCTTGAGGTCATAGGATCCGAAATTGAATTCATGTACACAAACCAGGTATGGACTTTGGTTGAGCCACCCGAAGGGGTAAAACCCATAGGGTGCAAGTGAGTCTTCAAGAAAAAGACTGACATGGATGGTAAAGTGGGCACCTTTAAGGCGCAACTGGTTGCGAAAGGTTCCAAGTAAATTCATGGTGTAGACTATAATGAAACTTTCTCCTCGATAGCGATGCTTAAATCTATGCGAATTCTGCTTACTGTTGTTGCATACTGTGACTATGAGATCTTGCAGATGGATGTCAAGACTGCATTCCTTAATCGGAATCTCTTTGAGGATGTGTACATGACACAACCTGAGGGTTTCGTCGATCCAAAGGATGCTAGAAAGATATGTAAGTTGCAGAGATCCATTTATCGATTAAAGCAAGCTTCCAGAAGCTGGAATCTTTGTTTTGATGAAGCTGTGAGACAATTTGGATTCATCAACAATGAAGATGAACCTTGTGTGTACAAGAAAGTCAGTGGGAGTGAGATTGTCTTTCTTGTATTGTATGTGGATGACATACTGCTTATCGGAAACAATATCCCTATGCTACAAAATGTGAAAATATGGTTAGGGAATTGTTTCTCGATGAAGGACTTGGGCCAAGCTTCCTACATGTTAGAACTCAGGATCTATAGAGATAGATCGTTGAAATTGCTAGGCCTTAGTCAGAGTACATTATGTACTACACCAGTTATCTTGTATGCTTTGAGCATGACAAGAAGGTACCAATTAATATCAGTGAAGGTCATTGAACTGTAGTCAAGAACATCCTTAAGCATCGGAGAAGAACTAAGGATACATTCGTGACAAATGAAGGTGAGGAAGAAGTCGTTGTAAGGTGTTATATCGATGCTGTTTCCAAACCAATAAAGATTATTCCAGATCACAGTCTGGATTTGTGTTTTATCTTAATGGTGGCATTGTATGCTTGGAAAAGTTCCAAGCATGAGACAATTGCAGATTTCATTACAGAGGCCAAGTATATAGTTACCTTAAATGTATATTTAAAGGCCGTTTGGTTTACCAAGTTCATTTATGACCTAGGAATGATTCCTAACTTTGCAAACTCCATTGATCTCGTTGTGATGATGATAGAGTAATCACATAAGCTAAGGAAACATGACCTCACCAGCGATCTGAACATATACTTAGGTGCTTCTATCTCGTTCGATAGATGATCGATAGAGGAGAGATGTGAAGATATGCAGAATGACAACACTAAATAATCCGCTAATGGAGTCTCTTGCTCAATGGCAGCATGACACTCACCGCTACAACAGATTAGACTTTAGATAGCGTTTCCGTATGACTTTTAAAAGCGTTTGTAACCGCTATCTATGCTACCGCTATTAAAACTCGTTAGCAAAGATAGCATTTAGGAAGTGCTATTAATAGGTGACTTTAGATAGCGTTTGTACACGGAAACGCTATCTAAAGTCAGACTTTAGATAGCGTTTGTACACGAAAACGCTATCTGAAGTCAGACTTTAGATAGCATTTGTATTAACAAACGTTATCTATCCCCCCCCCCCCCCCCTTTTTTATTTTACATATTTCTTAACTTTTACATCCATTCCTGCATATTGAACTACACCAAAAAAACCACAATTGTTGCAGTCAATACAAATGTTCCCTTGCTTCCACTGTACTTCTGAAGTAAATATGTATATGCAAAAAGATGCATAAAATTAGGGAGAAAAAATTAAGGAACCAAGTATATAAGGGAATCCGCAAACTTCATATATTTCAGCCATGCACACTGATCATATACAGATTATAGAAGCAACTGATTCATAATATTAAAGCTTCCCAGTCTCAACATCATCCAAAACCTCAAGTCAACAACGAAACTTCATTAAATTTGTTTCAGAAACTGCTAACTAACAATGCTTAATTACAAGACAGCAAGTGCTTGCATGAGACCGATCATATACGGAATATGCCCAGAGAGTTTATTGCCTTGCAATGACCTACAAAAATCAAACAAATCCATCAAGAAATTCCCATAGAAGGGAAGTGGAAGACCAAATATCCTTCTTATTAAAAATTGAAATAGGTTATAAAGGATCATGCAACACATACAAGGTTGCTACTTGCAAAAATCCAATATTGTATGGTATCTCTCCAGTTAGCTGGTTGTAGGATAAATCCCTGAAATCAAGGGAGGACATTAAAGAGGTTACAAATAATACAAGACAAGGTATAGAAAAGTCCGACATTCGGTTGGATTACATACAGGACCTGGAAGGCAGTACAATTGCCTATGTTTTCAGGAATACTTCCAATCAAGCTATTGTTTTTCACATCACTTGCAACCACAAAAAAAACAGCAGGGGGCAATAATCAAATACCCTTAGGAAATACACTTGTAACATGCATTACTTTGTTGATGAAGAAGAATAACAGAAATAATAAGTAAGATTTGAACTTTTATCAATCTGAGGATATAGATAAAGAGAAACTACTGTTTATGTGGATCTCTAGTTAGAAATCTAAAGCATTATTCACATACCAATGAGTATTGCTGCAACTACTGTGATCAATTTGACATAATCAAACGAACTTTTCAACAATATAGCGACACCAATCTTCCTTGACTTCAGATAGTTGAGCAGTGGAGTATGTGGAGCATTTGAAGTCAGGGAAGTACTGCGACATAAAAATTAAATAAATTAAGTTACAATTGCTAAAACATTTGAACAGTCACAGTTAAAAGCTAAGTAAACAACATACCGCCATTGGTATTTTAACTTGGTTCTGCAAGATAGTTTCCTTCATGAAACGCATGACATAGTACCCACAATCTGTACTGTTGGGTTGTCTTGGGCACTATAAAAAATAAAATAGTAAATCAATATAGTTTTTTTTATCTAATTGCGCATTAAGTTTTTGCAAATATACCTCTATCTGAATCCATTTAATGCTGGTTGCCTTTAAACGCGGCACCTTAGCACCGACATTTGCGCGATAAACTTGCAAAGCACTAATCACAAAATCAAACAGACTTCATTAAGAAACATATTTTCAATCATCACAAACACACGCATGCTTTTTTTTATTTTGAACCACAACAGCCACAACCCAGTATATGTCAATTCAACACAGTTATTCTAATGTCAAAAATCAAAAGCACATTAGGACCATGACAACTTGCAACATGTATCTACCATGGAAGCCATTCGACAGAATCATAGAAAATCATAAATATAAAAGCATGCTTACTTATCGAACAGATTCTTTAATTCTGCGCGATTCCTAGGATCAACATTCAAGGGATCCAGATAGTAAATAATCTCTTCAACAATATTTATCGCGCACAGCACCCATTGATTCCTACAAAAATGAATTAAGTCCTAAGCACCTCAACTTTTATGTAATTCATTATTGTGAATTAAGTCCTATAGGATAAGCGACTCACCCAACATTGCACGGCGCTAAAAACAAGGGCTGATATTCTCTTTCTTTAGTTGCAAACCGGTCAGCTATATACGTTGTCTGTGAATCCCTCCCGAAGTAGCCGTATGTATTTGTTTGGTGTGGGGACAAGAACAGAAACCTCCTCGTTATTTCCTTTAGAAGCAACAATTCTTCATACAAATACCTTCAATTAAAATATAAAAATGGATTACACCAATGACATCAATACTTAAATGGAAAGACTAAAAAAATATTGTACACTTTAAGCCTGATTTAGTACCTGATATATACGGAAATAACGGAGGCAGATACCCATTCATGATTTACAATTTCTCTGATATTTTCAGTATTGGTCATCTCAATGATATGCTGACCAAAAATATTTTGTTCCATCTCTATGTCCAATTGGTCATCATTTTTCATATTCTTTCGTTCATGTATTTTAAGAAAATTCAAATATTCCAGAGAAATTGTAGTTGAACCAGCTGTAGGAGGGTTGGCCTCAGAGTTGCCTCCTTTATTTTCTGGGGTTGTAATTGACTCCTTTGTATATCCAGACACTCTACCCTTGCCTTTAGATTTTGCAGGTGCCTGGAAATTTTGCATTTCAATATGCCAGTTAGTGATCAACTAATGTAATAAATATATGACGTATATGAAAAGGTGGAAAAATGTAATTACATACCATATTAACTACAACCACGAGATCAATCGGCCATGCTACATAAGTACCTATTGCATCTCTTACTGTCATTACATCTGCACCATCGATAGGTACCGGCAATGGCGCATCCCCCTCAGTTGCAACATCAACTCCAACTTTCACATGGTTAAGAGGTACTGGTCCAGTGTGCAGCGTAACACCCGGCTCATTGTATACTTTACCCATACCAACCATACGATAGTTTGGGGTTGATAACTATAGCTGACATGAGTTGATGCCCTAATCCAATGATAGATGAATAAGCTGTGAATTAAGGCATCCAATTGAATGTATTTAACTGCGAATGCAATACTAGTAAAAAAAAAAAGGCATGCATTACCTCTGGAAGCCTGATGGCAGATGGTAGAGTGCAACTATCTTTGACGCTTGCTGGGGCTGTGAAATTAGCCTGCCTCTCCTCATCCTCCTTTTTTTCAGCTTTTCTTCCAAAATGTTCAATCTTTCTGAGAGTTGAGACACCAATGTCTCCCACCTTTTCGTTTCAGAGTTATGTTTTGCACGACCTTCAGGTGGGAAGTAGTCTTTTTGAGAGACGCCAAAACCCACACCCCTAACACGACCAGGGTTCTCTGGCACACCTAGGGCTTTAGCAAGAATATCCTGGCGACCAAAATCTTGTATCTCTCCCTCTACTGCAGACTGTGACAGTTCCTCCTAACACATAATTATTGGTGAAATGCAAATGTTAAAATTATTATATATTATCATAAGAAAATAACAAATGAAAATATAAACGTTAGTCTACTAACACATTTATTCCACACGGTCTGCGTATTTTTGTTGTCAATTACACCCGCCTTGTTCTCGCGGGCTTTCCTCCACACAATATGGCGTTTAATTTTCTTAACTTCTGGCCCCGCCTCCTGCATCTGTATATTGAGATAATATATATTAACCAAACAGTTTAAAAGTCATATTTACCACACATGCAGTTAAATATATATATACATACCAATTCATCCTCAATGTCAGCATATCCCTTACGTGATGCTTTGTAAGGGCATGCAGGATCTAACGCTCTGTTGCGATTTTCATTGGTTAATTTCTATTCAGACACATATAAGTAATATTAATACATGGTTAATGTCATATGTACGTATACATATAATTATAAGGACTAACGTGATATTAAACATACCAGGAATCGAGCATCTCCTGTGTGTATTGCTATAAAATCTATCCACTCATCCCTTGATATGTGTGGATATTGTGATGGAGGTTCCTCTATGATACTCTCGTTGGCATCTCTTAGAAATTTTTTGGTCAATCTAGTTCTGAATGCCCTATGTAGGTTACCAGCTTCCTGAATTACAATTTTTTTCCGAGATTCATCAACATTAAAAGACATCTGCAAAACAATATAAACAACGTGTCAAAGTAAGTATGTTTACATAGTTTACAATATAATTCATAAATTTTAACAATTACCTGTACATCAGCCCATATGCTCTCTTTGAAACCATCCAAAGCTTCATCCTTCCAATTAGAACAAATAATTGGGACCGTTTGCCGAACAACGGCCCCAATGTAACTCTTCAATATTTTACCATTAGCACGAATTGGTTGGTCCAAATAATTCCATTCAACCTAATAAAAATAATAAAGTAATTAAATCTAGATATCAAACAACATTATGAAATCCTTAGATTAGTAAGTAAATTACCTCAAATTTTTGTCATTTACTCCTAGCGGGGATGACCGCCTTCATAACTGTTGGCCCACGTCTCGTCGCTTTGGCAGCACTAGAATTACTTGAAGATGCCATTTACCTACAAAAATATTAGACACAAGTAAAACATCAATGGACATTAATATAATATTAATTGATGCAAAATATAAAACAACAATTGATAACAAAATCAACACTAGCATTACCGGAAGATGCTAACTATAATATAAAAGGATCAGAAAGTTCATTTAAACACAAATACTACATACATGTTTAAGTCAACCTTTTTCTTTTCTTCATTGGATTGAGATTTGTTTGTCCTTTATTAGTACGAAATGGTGGATTGACCAGAAGCCCCTCATCATGATCATCTCTCATATACATACCATCATCCCTAGTTGGATCAATCTCAAGTGATTGTAATGTCCCGACGAAAGGATCATCTTCAATATCAACATCTCCATGGTCTTGATCATCAATCTTAGTAATTATTTTGTTAGTCAAAAGAACAATGGACCTTTTCATATCAGCTGGATCAGTGACATAGAACACTTGTTGAGCTTGAGATGCTAATATAAAAGGCTCATCTTTATACCCCACCCTATTAAGATCCACCTGCATGAACCCTGACTCATCATCAATCGAACACCGTTATTATTGTCAACCCACTTACAACCAAACACACCAACCTTAAATTTTGTGTAATCCAACTCCCATATGCGTTCAATGACGCCGAAGTATGACATATTTGCATATATCGGGTTTTTGTCTTTGGCACTTGAGATATGCATCGACTGAGCTACAAGAGTCACACCACTGTTTTGCATTGTACTCCGACCATCTTGTTCTTTTGTATAGAATGTGTACCCATTAATTTGATAACCGTGGTAAGAGAATACATGCAAACTTGGACCTTTGGCTAACCATCTCAATCTATTTGAAACTGAAGTAGCATTTTCAGTCAACTCTGCATAAATGTGATCTCTTAGCCACATTATAAAACAACGATTGTGTTCTCTAGTTAGCCAATTTTGATTCTTATTTGGATACAAACTCTTAAGCATGTCCTTGTGTTTTTCAACATATGGATCAACCTCATCGGCATTGTGCAGAACATATAAGTGTGCTTGCTCCCATTCTGTCCTTGATATAGTCACTATTTCAGTTCCAGTAATTCCTTGCCCCATCATTCTCCATGTGTGACGAGACTTTGGCAGCCCTATAGAATCAGCATTGGATAGGTATTCGGTACAGAATTCAACAACTTCTTCGACAATATACCGTTCAACAATACAACCTTCTGGTCGTGATCGGTTTTTCACATACCCTTTTAATATCTTCATATAACGCCCAATCGGGTACATCCATCTCATATAAGCTGGCCCACACAGTTGTGTCTCTCTAACAAGGTGAATGGTTAGATGAACCATTATGTCAAAGAATGAAGGTGGAAAGTACATCTCAAGCTCGCATAAAGTCACAACAATTTCTCTTTGCAATGATGGCAACTTCCCAGGGTCAATCACTTTGCTGCAAATTGCCTTGAAGAAGAAACAGAGTTTAGTTAAGGCCCCCCGCACTTTGTTAGGTAAAATAGACCGTATACCAATGGGTATCAACTGCTCCATGAGAACATGACAATCGTGGGACTTTAGACCTTTTAACTTGAGATCTTTCATCGATACGAGGTTCCTAATGTTTGAAGAGTACCCTTCCGGAACCTTAACTCCTTCAAGAAACTTACACAAAACAGTTTTTTCTTTTCTAGATAGAGTGTAAGCAGCCGGAGGAAGATATGTACTTTTACCCTTCTTCGTCGGTCCCAATTCTCTTCTTATTCCCATACTAACCAAGTCCAACCTTGCATTGATGCAATCTTTAGTCTTCCCTGGCACATTGAGTAACGTACCAATGACACTATCACGGATATTTTTTTCAACGTGCATCACATCGAGGAAATGTCTTACATATAATGATTTCCAATATGGCAACTCAAAGAAAATCGACCTTTTCTTCCACCCTCTTGTGACAATATCTCTCGCAAAAGGTTTACCGAATTGGATATTCAAATCCTTAACCTTTTCAAAAAGTTGATCACCCGTCAACGGTGAAGGAGCTCTACCTTCTTCCTAGTTCCCATTGAACGCCTTTCTCCACCACCGGTAATGATGACTTGGATGCAAAAATCTACGATGCCCAAGAAAGACATTCTTCTTACAATGTTCTAACCGCATCCAATCCGTACCCTCTTCACATATAGGGCATGCACACTGACCCTTGATGTTATATCCTGACAGATTACCGTAGGCTGGAAAATCATTAATTGTGCAAAACAACATAGCTCTCAAATTGAATCTTTCTTCCTTATACCCATCATACACCTCCACACCTGTCTCCCACAGTTGTTTCAAGTCTTCAATCAAAGGAGTCAAATAGACGTCTATATCATTTCCTGGTTGTTTGGGCTCAGAAATTAACATAGATAACATCATAAATTTGCGCTTCATGCATAGCCATGGGGATAGGTTATAAATCACCAAAATCACAGGCCATGTACTGTGAGAGCTACTTTGAACACCATGCGGGTTAAATCCGTCAGTAGCCAATGCAAGTCGTAGGTTTCTTGATTCTTGCCCAAAATCAGGATAATCATGATCAAATTTCTTCCATTGAGGAGAATCTGCCGGGTGCCATGACTTGCCATCTTTGATCCTTTCATCCTCATGCCATGTCAAGTGCTTTGAATCTTCTGAACTACGGTACATGCGCCTAAATCTGGGTATTATGGGAAAATACCACACAACCTTCTCTGGATCTGATTCTTTCTTCTTATATCGTGAGACATTACATTTAGGACACATCTTTAACGATGCATATTCATTCCGAAACAAAATGCAATCGTTAGGACAAGCATGTATCCTCTCGTAGCTCATGCCAATAGAGCGTAACATTTGTTTAGCCTCATATGTTCGACTAGGAAGCACATTATCCTCCGGCAACATGTCTTTCAATAGTGTGAGTAAGTCCGTAAAGCTCTTATCAGTCCATCCGTTGCCCGATTTCAAGTTATACAACTTTAACATCGCCGACAATCTTGTGAATTTAGTACAACCATCAAACAATGGTTGCTCTGCATCACTTACCAACCTCTCAAACATTTGAGGACAATCCCGAAGATTGACCGCGCTGTCGCCACGTGCCAAAAAGAACGAGCGATTATGAAAATAATGCAGTATAGAGCGACAACTCGGATCGTCTCTCAAGGACTCTTTAGGTGTTGTTATTATTAACAGAAAAAGTTAGAAATGGGGGGTTTTGGATTGAAACTAAAATAAAGAAAACAAAACAGAACAAAGAAAGAAAACAGAGCCGTAAAACAGATTAACAATAAACTAAAGCGATTAACCTACTGCTTTTGGTTTCCCAACTATCATTGGTTCATGAAAATTCCTAGCCCTAAGCAGATTCTAATCCACTCCCGGTTGTAGCAATAACTCACAAGCGGACCCACTACTACAGATATATGTCCCTATTCCCGAATTAAGCAAACGGGGTTAAGCACTTCGTGAACTAAGTGAACACGAAACGTACACACGCGAATTAAGCAAACGCGATTATATATAGGAACATGATATCACCGAGATAAACCAACACAACACAATATACTCCTGAATTAAGCAAACAGAAATATAAAGCATAGCATTGAAAAGAGAAAAGGAAATGAAAATAGGAAATACAAGAACCTCAAGTATGGATAAAAACCAATTACAGTAAATTAATCTAGGAGACTAGTTCTCCATAACAAAAGAAAACAATAAACTAAGAAAAACAAAAGACTATCAAGTTCAGGAACTAGCCAAAACTGGCTAATTCTGACTAGCTCTTCATTTCTGCCTAAGACTGTGTTATATACACGTTTAGGAATCCAAGTCCTCGCGAGGCGAAGCACTGCTCGCGAGGCGAATTATGCGAAAGGTCTGCAACTCTTGGTCTTCTCGCGAGGCGAGCATATCTTCGCGAGGCGAACTCTTCAAATTCCCAACTGTAACGCCCGTGACCTCCAACATGCCCAAACCGTGATCGTCTCTGACTTTTCCAAGGTAGCATTATTCGCGAGGCGAGTCAATTCTTCGCGGGGCGAAAGACTCCAGATTTATTCCTTTTATTAACCTGAAAATAAGAAAATATAAGTAAATACTTTATTCACTCTAAATCAACTAAATTAACTTAAAAACACTTTACAGACTCAAAATACTACTTAGAGACAATCAAGTCTAATTTGGGTAAAAATGATATAAAATTAGCACAAAGCCAAGGTCTTGACTAGTTATAAAACCAGTCAAACAGAGGCTCATCAAAATACCCCAAACTTAAACTTTGCTTGTCCCCAAGCAAACTAAAACTCAAAAACTTAAAAAGACTAAAGACCTGGCAAAACATGGCAAGCTTAAGGATTCAATCAACTTTCGCACAAATTTCAAGCAATTTATCAAAATATTTTTCAATGTTCCCCCCTTTCAAACAAAACAATCCCCAAAATCTTTCATTCTAAACAATTGAGAAATTAATCATTCAGACAATCAGAAATCTAAGCAGGGGGTCTAAGTCACACACAAGAGGGAGATCACCATATTCAAACAACTGCCTTCCTCACAAGGGAAATTTGTGTTCACTCATTCGCTCAGTTTGTCAGGCTAACAACATTCACTCAATTTCACTTTTAAGAACACTTCCCATAAATTTGATTTTCATCTCAAAATGATTCCCACAGAAAACATGCAAGCAACATCAGAAGGTCTTTTATGGGTTATAATGGGGCCTGGCTAAGGGTAGGATATACAAAGGTACTAGGCTGAAGACCCTAGGAACTAAGAGAGCATGAACATTATTTACACTTTGAAATTCACTCAAGTTCCTTTCTTAATTTTTTTTTCTTTATGCTTCTGGGTGACTACAACCTTTTTATTTCTTTTTGGCATTTTTGCACTTTTTTTCTGTTTTTTCTTTTCTTTTCTTTTCTTTTTTTTTTATATTTTTTTTTTCACAATTTTTTTTTTTACATAAATTTTTTTCTCAATCCCAAACAACATATTACACCTTGCAGCCACCCCAAACTTAGTTTCTTGTACCCATTCTAAGATTCCATGCTCTCCTAATCCTAAGATCGGGTTAACATGGTTTTCCAGATTTTTGGGCTTATAACATTAGGTTATCAAGAAGCAATAGGCTAATCAGGCTCAAAGGGGCTAACTAAGGAACATGCATTAAGGATTTGGTTATTTTAGGCTAAGTAGCTATTTACAAAGAAAATGCCTAAATCATTTGAAGCAAACACATAATCATGCAAACCAAAAAGAGATTCAATCAAATTCAGGAAAGTGCAACTTAAAAGAGATTCTCACAGTCAAAAACATGTTGGAGGCTCAAAACCTCACCTGGACATTTATGCAAATTGTTTAACTGAGATTCTATCCCTAGTGTGTGCTACCTATTACCCCAAACTTATCATAAATCATGCCATCAGAACAAAATCCCAAAGTTCAGTTTTCAATCACATGGGGATCATATTTTCAAAAATTTCATATCCTAGGGGGAAAACAATCAATTAACATGCAATCCATCTATGCAAATTCAACCAAATCCAATAAACTTGCCAACACTAGACTCAAACAACTCCTGAGCTTCTCAAATTATTCAGGAGCTTTATTCAAAGAAAAGGAAAAACTACAACTAGTTCCCTCCCCCACACATAAAACATGCATTGTCCCCAATGAAAACAACATAACCATAAAATCAGAGTGAGGGAAAGGAAAACTCATTGGAGGGCGGTTCCGCCAGGATCCCACTGTCTGTGATACAGGGCCCACGGAATGCTCAAGTTGCAGTATGGTCCTCCCGGATCCCACGGTCTACAGCATAACGATGAGAGCGGGTGCTTGATAATCTTGGTACCTCCACCAGGTGCGGCGGACTTCTCTCTCCTTCGCAGGTCACAGTTGACCTCTCTTTCAACTTTGTCCATAAAATCCTCCCAATAGAATCGGGGCTCAACCTCTTGGACTGGCCATGGTGCCAAATCCAAGGGTGCAAAATCCAGAGCTGGTGGCTCCTCAGGGGGAGGTGACAAACAGTTAGTTGGGGTCTTCGGTGTTGCTTCAACTCCTGCAAGGTCTTCATCCACTGCACTACCGGATTCATCACTTGTTAAACCTGCAGAAATCTCATCACACACCACAGAAAGGTTAGAGTTAGTACAGTTAGTAAATATATTACAATAAACTAAATCAGAAAGCGGCTGAATGTCTGGAAGTTGCTTGAGCTCTATGGAGGGTGGCTGTTCAATGGATGGTATATTTGGAACTTCGGCTGAACAAACAGCATCACTCTCACTATCACCCTGCAAAATAGAGTCAAGAAACCCAGCACAAACATCACACGGGTTAGTGTCAGTACAGTTAGTACATGTATTAACAGAAACTGAGTTAGTAAAAGTCTGATTGTCTGGACTTTCTGCACACGGTTCATCCACCCCATCACTCTCAACACATGCATCTGATTCCACAGGTTCTTCATTATCCTCAAGCACGGTGGAGCAGATGTCCTCTTGATCCTCCTGATCCTCATTTTCTTTGTTTCCTTTCAAGTATAAACCTGCATAACAGTGTATACACAAAGCAGCAGTACCATCACAATAACAATCATTAGAATCAGGGGATTCAACACATAATTCATCATCAACAGAAATATCATCATCAGAATTATCATCAAAAGTATTTTCAGGAATAACCATCTGTGAATCCTTATGTTCCTCAAGGGGCTGTGGAGTTAGCATTGCAGCCGAGTTGGCGGTAACTTGATCAATTAGAGCCCACAACTTTTGAGATTCAGCTTGGTCCCTCTGTTGGGCTTCAAGATTACTTGCCTCCATCCTCTGTTGAAATTCAAGATTGTATGCTTCCGTTTGTGCAGCCATTTGTTGTAGCATTTCTTCCAAACTGAGTTGGGCTAGTGTAGGGTCAGGCTGGTATTGCTGGCTTACTGCCATCCGTTGATTGTTCTCGGCCATTTGTTGTATCATAGAAGCAATCTCATCCAGGCTGCCTTGATCTCTAACCTGTTGGCTAGGATAAGCATTCATTCCAGTCATATCAAAACCATTGCTATACTCATAATTTCCAGCAAAATTAGGATAATTTGTGCATGGTGGTGGTTTACTAAAAATCAGGATAATACATGCAAGGTGGTGGTTCATGATAAACATTAGGCAAATACCCATACATGTAATTATCCATGGGGGAAAATAAAATTTACAGACCAGACAAAGCAGACAAAACTAATTAGCAAAGCAAAAAGTTTTTTTTTTTTTTTCAAAAATTATTTTCTGCTAATAACAACAAACCAGAGTCCCCGGCAACGGCGCCAATTTTTGACCGCGCTGTCGCCACGCGCCAAAAAGAACGAGCGATTATGAAAATAATGCAGTATAGAGCGACAACTCGGATCGTCTCTCAAGGACTCTTTAGGTGTTGTTATTATTAACAGAAAAAGTTAGAAATGGGGGGTTTTGGATTGAAACTAAAATAAAGAAAAGAAAACAGCCGTAAAACATATTAACAATAAACTAAAGCGATTAACCTACTGCTTTTGGTTTCCCAACTATCATTGGTTCATGCAAATTCCTAGCCCTAAGCAGATTCTAATCCCCTCCCGGTTGTAGCAATAACTCACAAGCGGACCCACTACTACAGATATATGTCCCTATTCCCGAATTAAGCAAACGGGGTTAAGCACTTCGTGAACTAAGCGAACACGAAACGTACACACGCGAATTAAGCAAACGCGATTATATATAGGAACATGATATCACCGAGATAAACCAACACAACACAATATACTCCTGAATTAAGCAAACAGAAATATAAGGCATAGCATTGAAAAGAGAAAAGGAAATGAAAATAGGAAATACAAGAACCTCAAGTATGGATAAAAACCAATTACAGTAAATTAATCTAGGAGACTAGTTCTCCATAACAAAAGAAAACAATAAACTAAGAAAAACAAAAGACTATCAAGTTCAGGAACTAGCCAAAACTGGCTAATTCTGACTAGCTCTTCATTTCTGCCTAAGACTGTTTTATATACACGTTTCTGGAATCCAAGTCCTCGCGAGGCGAAGCACTGCTCGCGAGGCGAATTATGCGAAAGGTCTGCAACTCTTGGTCTTCTCGCGAGGCGAGCATATCTTCGCGAGGCGAACTCTTCAAATTCCCAACTGTAACGCCCGTGACCTCCAACATGCCCAAACCGTGATCGTCTCTGACTTTTCCAAGGTAGCATTATTCGCGAGGCGAGTCAATTCTTCGCGGGGCGAAAGACTCCAGATTTATTCCTTTTATTAACCTGAAAATAAGAAAATATAAGTAAATACTTTATTCACTCTAAATCAACTAAATTAACTTAAAAACACTTTACAGACTCAAAATACTACTTAGAGACAATCAAGTCTAATTTGGGTAAAAATGATATAAAATTAGCACAAAGCCAAGGTCTTGACTAGTTATAAAACCAGTCAAACAGAGGCTCATCAAAGATCCTCTTCAACAGCATTTGCAATGTCTTCAAAACGATCGCCCTCATAAATATTTGTGTCGGTATAGTATGATGAATATCTCACATGATTCCTCATTTCACTAGACTCAGCTCTTGTCTCGCCATGTTTTGTCCAACATGTATAACTTTGATCGATTCCATTACACACTAAATGTTCTTCCAAATCGGCTGCACTAACTTGCCTTGCATAACAACAATCTAAACAAGGACATATGATTGTACTAGGGTTTTCTGCATGCCAAACTGCAAACCTAATGAACTCTTTCACCCCATCCTCATACTCCTTCGTTAAACGATTGGCAGACATCCATTTCCGATCCATGCTTTCCCGATCTACAAAAATATTTATTAAACATATTTACTATGAGTTTGGACTGGTTGATGTCTACATGCAATGTATACAGATTAAAGGAATGAAAGGAATGAAAACTGTTGCCGGTTTTCCGCATGGTAAATTGAGTGTGGACAGGGGCTGTGTATTAGTAGGGAAGCATCAAAAGGGAAAGATGGGAGAGAGGGGGGTATTCAGTTGGGTAAAGGAAAGGATCAGTGTAGCAGTTTCAGGTCCCTTGAAGAACCTGTTTTATCTTTTCTGTTCAAGGAGAGGATGAGGAGCATTGAAAGAAAGTTAATAAAACTGTACTCATTATAAAACCCCATCATAGATAGTTGAATTTATGATTGTAATTATAGTAAAACCACTAAGCCCTTATATGACAACATGTTAAAAAGTAAATAAGCAAACTCGTCCAAGCATGCTCTTATAGCAAGTTAGAAGGGCATCATACAATATATTTTGAAACAAGTCCACACTTCTTATCTTCATGTTCTTTTACAACCTTCTCTTTTCACTTGCTCTTTTTATTGTTGTTTCCCTTATCCAATCATGAGTACCAAGAGGAAGAAATATAGCATGTCAACATACTTATTCCTAACCCAGTAAAGCAATGAAAATGAAAGGAGATCCACCATGTAAGACAAACAAATTGTGCAAGGCATTAACAAGGAATGAGAATAAGACTTAGAGACATTACACCCACTGAAGTTCTTCAGATATTACAGGTTGTTGATAAATGTGCTCATCACAGTGTCAAGCAATCAAGCAAAATTTAAGAGAGTCAAACTTCATGTATCTTTGATGTTGATAGCATTAGATCCACTACTCACTAAAAAGAGAAACAGCCACCTATCCAAACATTTATCAAATCAAGCCATAAAACTTATCAAACCAAGCCTGCAGTATCAATAACAAATACTTTCTTTCAAGTGAATCAATTCAGTTATTTATTTTTTCATTTATCAAACACATAGTATGTGAGGGACATGCAACTTTTATGAACAACTTATGCAGTACCATGCTATGAATACAAAAGGATGGCTTTCCTTTCTTCTTATATGTCTAACCAGTGAAGTGGAAATCAGTCACATAAACACCAAAATACATCATAGCATCCTTAGTTCATGATATAGAGAATACATTAGAATCAAAACAATCAAGGTGAAGTGCTAGAATCAAGAACATGTTTTTTGACCCAATCACTTTCAATGACACATGTTAGTACATTCTTCACTTTATTTTCACAAAATGAATCAACATCGGTCAAGGGCATTATTGCAAACAGGTAAAGTGTAAATATAGCAATTGGATTCAGAGTTAAAACATTGGCATAATCAAGCAAGGAGACAATATCTGTAAATTCTATTTTCATTCTTCTCTTGACAATAATGAAACATGTTACAGAAAGAGAACAGATTTGAAACCTCCAATGATCCAGTAATTAATATTCCTTCGAACAAAAAGGTTTACACAAAGCATCCAACCATTTCAATGTTCAACCCTATTTGTTTAGTGGCATTACATGTTCCTACATATGTAAATTAATGACCTCCCAAAAATGACCCGAGAATTAGGGACAAGATACACTCCAAGACAAATATCAACTTGTACAATTTTTAAAACTAGAACTGGAAACCATAAAAAGAAGGAAGGATAGAAGATAAAGAATGTATAGACACATAAGTGATCAAAACGGAATTCCCAGTGCAGGTAAATTCATGAAACAATACTAAATACATATATATTAGTTATAAAAAAAACATGAAGTTACATAGCTATTCCTCAAAACAAAACAGAATCATGTATGGTTATCAACCTATAATTCTTTCCAAGTTCTCGACATTCTTTGAATTTCTCAGAAAGCAACAAGAAATTTCTCAAATCTCAGAATGCAAAGAAAAAGAACTCACAATACAGGGAACTTCCCTCCGCTGTCCAGATGAAAGTTGAATGCAAGGTTGAAGCTGAAGGTTCGTATGAGGCCCAGATTGGTACAATGAGATAATACAAGGTCGTGCGCCGCTGGTCTCAGAAGAGAAGAGTGTGACTGTGAACTTAGGCAGAAACAGAGAGAAGACTCTGCGCGGAGATGGCAACCCTAGACTGATGAGGTCAGTGCTGGTACGCAGAAACTAGGAATTGAAGGATGGCGCGCGCGGGTATAACACCTAAGATAGCGTTTCCTTTAGGAAACGCTATCTTAGATATAACCTAAGATAGCGTTTCCTTTAGGAAACGCTATCTTAGGTGATACCTAAGATAGCGTTTCCGTGTGGAACCACTATCTTTTCCTAAGTGGCACTTTTAATAGCGGTTCCACACGGAAACGCTATCTTAGGTATCACCTAAGATAGCGTTTCCTAAAGGAAACGCTATTAAAAGTCCCCCCATCACTTTTAATAGCATTTCCACACGGAAATGCTATAAAAGATGTGTTATTAAAAGTCTAATCTGTTGTAGTGCACACTGGATCGATGAGTGTTAGATTAATGCCTGATTGGCTCTAGTGCTAGCGGGAGATTGTTGGTGTAAGCCCTAGTGGCCAATCTATTTTGAAAAGATCGTCATCTGTGTCATGAATTTGATCATATATTTGATATATGAATAAAGCATTCATTTATTATGTTATTAGTTTATAGCATAATAAAGTCTTTAGAATAGACAGTTCATTCAATGAGATATTAAGTGCATGATTTAATCATGAGACATCATTGAATAATAGAACTCTATTCTTAAATATCTGCAGTCGAGTATTATTTTTAATTAGGACGACAATTGTGAGTAGACTGATGACCACATCTCACGGGTCATGGATATGTGATATCAAGTCGGCACACAGGTATAAATATTAGGAGTAATATTTATACCGGATGACCCACTATGAGAATACTTCATAATAGTTATGTAAGTGTCATAAGTATTCTCATGGCGACCATAGTGGAGTAGTCCTTCGACTTGAATTCACTACGATTCCTACATAAGGAGTTGTAGGTTTTAATGCTATCAAACGTCACGCGTAACAGGGTGATCATAAGGTAGTTATTGGGCCTACAATAAATCATGTTGAGGAGTGTGAGTGATGTAGATAGGATTCGTCCCTCCTACATAACAGGGGTAATGTCTTGGGTCCCTCGATAGAGTGAGACGTGAAATATGCGTGGCCATGCGGAAGTGGATCAATATGTGATATTGGGCCCATTTGTGATTACACGTCTACTTTGGGATCGAGGAATAAATAATCGAACATAACAAGGATGACACTCTTATACCTTGTGTTTAATTAAGACATATGGATGAAGGGACATTTACTACATGGTAAATGTTGGTCGCGGTAAGGATAAAATCGGATCACTGATACTCTTGCCAATTGGGTAGTAATGATGCGTTGCTAGATGTCGCTCATTATTTATAATATCTAATATTATAATTAATATT
The DNA here is from genome assembly GCA_030762895.1 of Sophora flavescens. Taxonomy (NCBI): domain Eukaryota; kingdom Viridiplantae; phylum Streptophyta; class Magnoliopsida; order Fabales; family Fabaceae; genus Sophora; species Sophora flavescens. Next base: position 6,999,128 of record CM061067.1, on the reverse strand, counting down.
TGATATTATTATAATATTTAATATTATTGCCAACACACGCATAGAGCAAATGTGGAGCAGTTATAATAATTAAATATGATTTAATTAATATAAGGACAATTGGGCTTGTATTGTACAAAGCCCAATAGGATAACCAGTTGGGTTAATGGGAGCTTCCAACTTATAAATAGAAGTGCTCTCCCCTCTAACCTAGTCTTGCTAACCGTGCCTCCCCGTAGTTATCAGCTAGCACAAGACGCATAGCTCTGACGCCCATTTGCTCGCATGGACTGAGTAGAGGTGCTTCTCCTTCGTGGCACTGGTGATCGAAAAGTAAAGCACGCTTCAAGAGGTAAACTCTATTTGCCATTCGTGATTCATGTTTGTAATGCGCGATCCATGGGGATAGTTTTCTTCTGCCTTGAGATTTGATTTTAGAAGATGATATTCTCATGAAAACCCCAACAATAATTACTAATTTTAAGGAAAGCTAAACTACGACTTCATGTTTGTGAATTTAATATATATTAATTAAAATAATTGATGTTGTATACCTCTCAAATGGATACATCCATCGATATTGTACTCAACCACCAACTCTTGCTTCATAAGGTAGATGAACTGGAAGGTGTTCCATTGAATCAAAGAAACTCGGCGGGAATATTTGTTCCAACTTACATAACAACACGGGTATCTTGAATTCCATATCCTTTAATTGATTCACATTTAGTGTTGTCGAAGTAAGATCCCTGAAAAAGTGGCTAAGCTCAACAAGTGGGTTCCAAATTGGTTTCTGTAACGCGTCGAACGCAATTGGAAGCAACTGTTGCGTGAACACGTGACAATCATGACTCTTCATTCCATGTAACTTTGCTTCCTTAATGTCAACGCATCTACCCAGATTGTAAACATACCTATCGGGTAACTTTAGTTCTTTAACCCACTTACAGACAGCTACTTTCTGTGGTTTGCTTAGTGTATAACTTGCCTTCGATTTGATAAGTATGCCACGACCACTGTCCTAAAACTCAAGCTCCATCCAATTACAAATTTTAGCCAAATCCAATCGGGCTTTATTTGTATCCTTTGTCCTCCCCTTGATGTCCATCACAGTGTCAAACACATTCATAAACACATTCCTCTCAGTATGCATAACATCAATGTTGTGACGGAGTAGGTGCGTTCTCCAATACAGCAACCTCCAAAATATACTTTGTTTCGACCAATTATCTTTGACACCATAATCAGGAATATGTTTTCCTTGGGAGTCATGGACGAGCGGTAAGTCCTCTACTCTCCGCCATACATTAGGACCAGACAAACGCGGTGGAGGGGGTGTGGTCTCCGCACAACGCTTCTTGAATGCATTCTTGTTGTGACACCCTCTACTCCACATACATATAAAGCATTAAAAGATAGGGTAAATTAAAATCAAACACCATTATTGAAAATAATCAAAACTAAGGTAAAATGTACCACATCGTATCAAGTCTCAAAACGCGGAAAAATAACCATAACATAACATAAAAGAAAAACCTAACCCCGATGTCACATTACAGAGCTGGTATAACCAATCCAGAATAAATCCTCGGATACAACTAAAAAAACAACTAACTTAACAAACTATTGAAAACTGGAAATCCTAACTAAAGAGACGAGGCTTCTCAGAGTCACTCCTCAACTGGCTGCTCGTCGTCCTCTGCATAGAAGGTACATTCCACAACAAGAAACATAGAGATAGGGAGTAAGAAACATGAATATGAATATAATGTCAAGGAAGCAATTAGCAAGATGAGCATACATCAAACAATCATGTTATGGTAAACAACAGTATAACACATCGACATCATAATATAAACGTGTATGCTATGCAATGCAACTTTGCTCCACTACTCCGTTATGCACTTGGATCCATCTATCTCAAGAAGTCAACTTCGGGGTTACATTTCCACATTGGCCAATAAGCACCAACGTCGGGGTAATCCACAAAACCTTGGGTGGATGGCCAGATCGCTTACTCTCGGATGACCTCCCCTATGTTGAACATCCTCCACTAACATCTCCGATGCGTGAATGCATGTTCAACAAAACACAGAAGCACAACTACCACCTCCGCTTGGGCCCATAGGCTACCCAAGTTTTAACACCATCAACACCTCGACCACTCGGCTATCGAGGATTATCGTTATCTTTCATATTCATTAATTAAATACTCCAGTTGTTTTGTACTAGAGATTACCACCTTGACCATCAAGCATCAAGGCCCCCTTGGTCACTAAGCTACCAAGGTACCATATCATCATTAACATTCTAGTCATTAAGCACTAGAGATTACCACCTTGATCATCATGCATCAAGGCCCCCTTGGCCACTAGGCTATCAAGGTACAGAAATCTTATCACTTGTATTTGGTCTTCATGCTCCGTTGGTATTTTATTAAGTCTTTCAGAGCATTTGGGGTGAAACCCCTACTTCAGGTTCTGTTCTGTGTTCTGTTCTGAATAGGAAAGTACGGGCGTGCTCACCTTTTAGCACGGTTGTGCTAAGCACATAGTCAAGTACGGTCGTGCTGACTATTGAGCACGGGCGTGCTTAAGCAGCGCGCCCAGTTCTGGGTCTGAATGGGAGCACGGACGTGCTTGAGTGCGTGCCCTGCTGGTCTGGACGGAAGGGTCACGGACCCCCTTACCAACACGTTGGGAACAATTCAGATTCAATCCTAAGGGTCCTTACTACCCCATTGATCATCAGTTTCATTAGTATTGATTAAATGTTCATGTTTTATAATTAGAGGGGAATTAATCCTTTAGTTTCTTTCCATTAATTGTCCTTAATCACTCAAGATCAATCCCTACGGTCCTTGACTAAGCCATTGGCATAATTCTCAATCATTACTAACATCCAGTCTTATGAACAAGGGGAACAACCTCCCTTAACATTGTTTAACATGCTTAATCTTTTACGTTAGCGCGTCGTAACAACAGTCAACAGCCAGTACATCATAATATCACAAATATGATAACATCCAATCATGGTAACTTACATCATCATGTTCATAACAGTCAGCGATTTATAACAAGGCATTCATATCAACATCAATAAGTAATAATCATACTAATACAACAGTAAACATCAATAGCAAATAGGCATATAGGCATACAACATGTTATCAAACATAAAGGGTTATAGGAACCCTTCGTCTTACGCTACCCCCAAGCCTACATACTCATACTATTCCTTCTCCCGATACCTGGTCTGAAGATTCCTCCTTTAACCAACGAAAGCTCTACCGGTTCCCTCGGTTTGGCTCGATGAATCGTCACAAGCCTTGGCCAACACAAAAAGGTTAACCAATTAGTTCCCAATTCAACAGAATGAAAAGGAACACAAGAGGGAAGAACGTTTACCTTGCGTTAATTAGCACTAGCACGTGATTGTGTCTCCCAAAGAGCAAGAACACCAAGAACAATCTGGGTTCAAAGGGGAAGAGAGGGAGAGTCCGTCGTCACACTTAGGGTTGCCTAAAGTGCCAATTTGATGGTTGTAACTCGTAACCCTCACAATCTGATGTCTATATAAACACTCAGACTTGAGCACGGTCGTACTTACTGTTGAGCACGGGCGTGCTCAACTTAGCATCAACGAGACGCGCCTGACTGATGAGCACGGTCATGCTTCCTAATGAGCACGGGCGTGCTCACATCAGCATCAACGAGACGCATGCAGCCTTAAGCACGGGCGTGCTGGACATGAGCATGGTCGTGCTCATGTACCAGAAAGGGATTTTAAGGCTAAAACCCCACTTAGCCCACTCTTAACCTTCCTAACAAATAAGGCACACACAAAAGCACTTATACGAAAAACGGGGTGTTACACTTGTTCCTCCTATAAGGATGATCTTGTGGAAGCAATTAACGATGACAATCAAAATATGAGATCTTTCGACTGTGTTTATGCGTGGATGCCTTCGATCGCTCCATACATATTGGGCAACCAAGCTTCCCCGCGGTCATCCAACCCGACATCATCCCATAGGCGAAAAGTCATCGATCGTAGACATCAAAGCTGCTTTCATCATGAAATTTTGCCTCAAAGATACGTCATAAGTCAACACACCATCACTCCACAACATTGTCAACTCATCTATAAGTGACTGTAAGTACACATCAATCTTCCCTTTTGGATTAGACGGACCCGGAATTATGACTGTTAGGAACATAAACTCCCGCTTCATGCACTTCCCTGGGGGAAGATTGTACGGAGTCAGGTTAACCGGTCAACAAGAGTATACTTTTCCAGACTGCCCGAAAGGATTAAATCCATCCATACATAATCCCAATCGGATGTTCCGAGGCTCCTACGAAAACGCCATATGAACTCTATCAAAATGCTTCCAAGCTTCTCCGTCCATGGATGACACAAGACATCTTGCTCCCTCTCATGCTCACTATGCCACCTCATGTGAGATGCAGTGACCATTGAAGAGTACAATCTTGTAAGTCTTGACACGAGAGGAAAGTACTACATCTTTTTTAGAGCGGTCTTCTTCTCAATGCCCCTCCTAGTGGTTGTCTTGTACCGATCCGTATCACAAAATTGACATGTTATGCTCTCAGCTGAATCATCCTTGTAGTATAACATACATCCATTCGGGCAACAGTCAATTTTCAAACACCCCAGACCCAAATTCTCCACAGACTTCTTAGCATGATAAAAACTAGTAGGCATCCGATTGTCTTCCGGCAATGCCTTGGACACTGACATGGCGAGGTGATTAAAACAACCTTCTTGTATATTGTAATCAGATTTGATACTCAACCATTCCATACACATCGACAACTCCGTGTACTCCCAACATCCTTCCCACAACGGAGATCCTGCAGCACTCAGCATGTCATAAAATCTTTGAGCTTCGGTATTTGGATCCTCCTCTCTGTATTGGGAACCATTCCACCATCTTCTCCACCATCTTCTTCTAGTGCAACACCAACCGAGGGTCCAGCATGATCCATTATCATCTGATCGTATGGATTCAATTCTTCCCTCCGCTTACCACTTCCATAATACGAACCTTCAAATACCGTCGGGTTAAAATCGGGCAACGTCTCACCATGGTTACTCCACCAATAGTAATCAGGCATGAACACCTTCTCATAAAGATCGGTCACAACTCCATCCACGCTTTTGAAAGATTTACACTTTCATCTTTTGCAATGACACCTCAAATGATCATTGCGCTGCCTTATAAATCTCTTCTGGCTAACAACAAACTCTATAAACTCACCCACTCCAACTCTAAACTCTTCTCTAAGACGTTTATTCCGATCCAACCTATGTTACATCCATTTTCGATTCTCTGGAACCTCCACTACTGTCAATTAAATAGCCTGAGCAACCCTACAACGACACTTATATATTACGGTGCATTCCAATAACTCCATCAATCTCCTTCTTATGACAAGGTATGAACCGATCCCATTCGAGAAGAAACATTTACCACACTCGGTTAATAATAGTTATTCCCTTATTCAAATGCCTTATACTTAACGAAATTTCTGCAGCATTTCCCATCTGTCTCCAAGTACACGACTCGAGCACGGTGGGATCCACCACGATCAAGTATGCACCCGGATAAAAAAAGGAATTGCATCAGACCGAGATTTCGTCAAGTATATAAGGAATTTGAACATGGAAATGGCTATTGTACGAGTGTGTAAAAGTTTTTTCCCAAACTGTCCCACCTGGACAATTCAAGATTCAATACAATGAGCATGTGTACATTGAGAAGGTATGCATGCTCATTAATATTTAATCTCAAACAAGAAACTAAGGCTTTAGTAAATTAATAATTAACTCTAACAGAAAATAAAACCATAATTATGTATTCACTTTATGACAAAACAAAAAACAGATTAACTATTACTGCACAAACTTGGATAAAATTTATCAGCATATATAACCCCAGAATCACACAACCTATTTAGCTCCGCTCTCCATTAACAAACAACACATAATAGGCAAACACATGCATCATTTCTAAATATCGTCACACAACCAGCATCCCACCTTTCGGACAGGATCACATCCAATTGAGCTCCGCTCTCCACTAACAAACAACACATAATTGGCAAACACATGCATCATTTATAAATTATCATAACACAACCAGAATCCCGCCTTTCGGACAAGATCACATCCTATTGAGCTCCGCTCTCCACTAACAATCAACACAGTAATTCACATAAACATTGCAGGCACCACATAATCAGAAAGCTTTTTACAATACACGGGCTTAATAGAGAGTATTGAGACAACTTACCTTAGAGAGAGAACGAAGAACCAAGCAACTTACTTCGAGGAGGAGTCGGAGAAAACAGAAAGCAAAAACTGAAAAATAAGAAAGAAAATATAAATTCCCAATTAATTTTTTGTTAGAATTAAGTTAGATCACCAATTAATTAATGAGGATCATGAATCTCAATCTCTTTGCAAATCCGACATAACAACACAGTTAGAACAACCACGAGCAAGACAATATATGGAAGTCAAAAACAAAATTCTATCCTCAACACACATATGTGATTCAAACAAAGTATAAAAAAAAGGGAACCAATTCATTACCAACATTACGAACATTACCTAGTAAGAGGCTCCAATAGGCAAGTAATCTCACTACACACTAAATGGTAGCCAAGAAAATTACATTCCTATTCCAGACCTGCCAGAAGCAATGAATATCATCAGTTGGAACTGCCGAGGCCAGGGTAACCTGAGAGCAATTCCTACCCTTAATTGCCTCATTTGGTGTTATTGGCCGGATGCATGTTTTCATTTTTCTTGCTTTTTTAAATTTTTAGTTCAAGCAAACAAAGCAATGGAAATCTATTGGCAGTGCTTTGAGTTATTTTTGCAGGGTGCACAAAGTCTCAGTGAACTGACAATTGATTCTTGCACAAATTCTTGTGATGAGAGAGGACATCTCCTCAAAGCTAAATCATACGGTCACTCTCCCAGACTCCAATTACAAGGAAGGAAAGCCATAGGCCTCTTACATGCTATTAAATGGTTAATTGTGCTTGTTTCAACCAAGGTGTTGTTCGAGTGTGACTCAAAGTATGTAACGGTTAGCATAAAAAATGTCGAAGAGGACCAAACTGATTATAGGGCTATTATTTCAAATTGTAAGAGTCTTTTATTGTCCCATGTTCCCAATTCTTTGGTAGAGTTTGCTAGGAGGGAAGTTTGTGTAGTTGCTCTCACTTTGTTAAGGGTGACTGCATATATTACTTTCCTTAGAAATTGTGATGTAGTTACCAGATGTATTGTGGCCTTGATTATTAATGAAATTGCTTAACTTTTGTTTTGTCAAAAAAAAAACACTATCCAGCAGCTAATCACATACAATTATTTAATGAAACCATGCACTTCTAACAGAGCCACCACTAAATAGACCGTAATAAATAAACTACCAAGAAAGCCCTATCTTACAAAATTTATTTGGGCATTTAACCAAACACAAAACTTACAACCTATTTTAAATACATATTAAAACTACACTATAAGCCAAAAATCAACCATTTGAATCCCAACAAATCATCATATGCTGCCTAAAACAAGAAAAAGAGACTCGGTCCACAAAACAGATCCCAGATCATGCTCATTCAACCGTTCTACCGAAAACAACTACCTCCAAGATGTAACAGAGACAACAATGAAATTAAAACACCCAGCTCGGGTATTTAATCAAATAGATTATGTGTAGTAAAATAAACACTAAATTGAAAAGAAAGCATACAATGAGACAGAGCAAGAGGAAGCAAAGACAAGGGGAAGGGGGAAATGGGATATAGACATGGGGGAAGGGGATACCTTGCGGTAGCAGGGAGGAGCAAGGCACGGTGAACCTTGTGGTGACCTAAGTGACAGCGGCAGGCCACGGTTCCTGTGGAGCAGAGATGAGATAAGATGAGAAATGGGAAGAGAATAGAGGAATATAAGAGATGAGAGGGAGGAGAACTTACTGGAGCTTGTTGTCGGTGACCGGAGGAGGGAGGGGTGGTGGTGACGGTGGTGTGAGGGGCGAATGGAGAGAGAGGGAGGGCAAATTGGGAGAGAGGGAGATGCGAATGGAGAGGGAGGAGGTGCGGAGTGGTGGTGGTGTTGTTGCGGTGGTGGTGGCTGTGTCGGACTGCGACTGAGAGAGAGGGGGCGCGGAGGGTCTAGGGATCAGAGAGAGCTGAGGGATGAGAAGCGAAATGGAGAAGTGAGGAAGAAGATGGGCTGCTCGCGAATTAGGGATTTAAAATTTAGCGACCGAATAATTTGATCGCTAAATCGGTCGCCATTCATTAAATTAACCATTCGGTCGCCAATTCGGTTGCTAAAAGGCTCTAGTTTAATTTAATTTTAACATGCTTTAGCGATCGATATGAATTCGGTCGCTAACTAGGTCAAAATTTATAGTTGAATAAAAACGGTCGCTAACTTCGGTCGCCAATTGGTCAAAATTGTTAGACTTTCTAATTTATTTAATTAGCGACCGATTTAGCGACTGACTTATTTGCAACCATCAATTTCGGTCGCTAAATCGGTCGCTAAATGCATAAATGTTACGATACCTGGAATCTGATATATCGGTCGCCATTTCGGTCACAATTTGCGATGGATCATTTCAATCGCTAAAATTCGGTCACTATTTAGTCTTTTTTTTGTAGTGATAAATGATTTTGAATGGAATTAATTTTGTAAAATTGATTTGGTTAAAATTGAGTTTCAAATGAAGTGATTTATGTTTGAATGTTTTTATTTTGAAAGCAATTTTAATGTAAAATTAGTATAAAATTTTCAACCCAACACAAAAGTTATTTTTTGTAGCTTCTATTCAAAATTGCTTCTGAAAGCAAAATAATTCTACTTGACAGTAATGATCAAACACCTCATTTTTACTAAAATTAATCACGTTTAATATAGTCTTGAATCAATTTTGGATATTTCCAACGTGAAATCAAACATATAATTTTTAGTTAATAAAATAATAATTATCTATAAATTAGAACATAAAAGTAGAATGCTAACGAGTGCCCTTAAGACACTCTTTAAGGAATCAAGAAAAAAAAGTTTTCATGGGAAATTGATGTATTTAATGTTGAAATAGTTAGTTTTCCAATAAAAATGGATACAATAATGATACTCCGTACCTATAACATGGTTACAAAAAAAATTCATATCTATTTTCATAAGTACAATGTTTTCTTTTTAAAAAAATACATATTGTTTTTGTAACACCCCAATTTTTCCGCTTTCTAAGATCGATATAAATATAAATAAATGTTTGTATTTTTATCAAAAACTTAGAAAATAATTTTGGGAAAACGAAAGTCATATTCATATCATACTTATTTTTATAAGTATATGGTGAAATTTTTGGTTGAAAATTCAGACGGAACCCGGTCAGTGTTTTCGCTGACAGTAAGATTTTACTGATCAGAAAACCTAATTTTGACCTGAGAACGAAATGAATATATTTTATATCTCATTTCCAACAATAAAGGTTATTTTGAAATTTTTCAAAATAAATAAGTTATTATACTCGATTCGGGCGTAAAACCCTAAATCGCGTAATCGACGGAGTTGAGAACGGACGTGCAGAGACAAAACCCGACGTCGGATGCTAAGACCTCTTGTCACCTAGGATGGTGAGTCACATGGATGAGTCACCCATGTCATGATTACTTTTTACAAAATATCTAGATATTTCTTTAAACTAGTGTAAAGATCGTTTACCCTTGGACGATTTTACCCTTGAACTTTCATTGAAATGACAAGTTTGCCCCACAATTTGTGGACACAAATCAGACACATCCTCACTCATTTATCACCACATGTTGGTCATAATTGCTTTTTTGGAAATGACCATTTTGTCCTTATGTTGTCATAATCCCTCAAAAATGCCATTTTGTGAGATTACTACTTTGTCCTTGAATTTTTGTGTGTTGGACCCTTTTACCTCTCAAAGGCCACGGACCTAGGCAGTCAAGAGGCCCATTTTCACTTCTATAAAAGGCCATCTTCATCTTCTCCGTCAAGCTTTGCCATTTTTGCCATTAAAGCTCTAAGTACCATAGCTTGATTTTGTGAAGGAAATAGGTGATTCCTTGCCCATTTTTCATTTCCAAGAGGTATACCATGCTTCTCTCACTCAATCATCATCATGTTATTCTTTGGTTTTTGTGATTTGAAGTCTTGATCATATTTTTCAATTCCTAGATCTAGAAACTTTGAAAATTCATAGAAAATCATAGAAAAATCCTTTTAAAGTGAAACCAATTTCTTTGATCTTAGTATCCTCTCTATATTTAAGATCCAAGAGGATACATCAAACAATAATTTCGTGCCCTTTTATTTTGTCAAGGCCGGATCCTAGTTTCTAGTGGGGGAGGACTTTGTTCATTTTGTTAACTAGTCTTGCTGGATTCAATCTTATAATTCATATATATGTTGAGTCCATGATTATTGAATCAAAATCAAATCTCTAAGACATTATTTTACTCATGGCCGAAATTATTTTCTTGAGGAGTTGAAAGATTTTGTTTCATTTTTCAAGTTATGATAACTTGTCTTAACTCTACACTACTCTAAGGTCATGGATCTAAGAGTATGTGAAATTTTGAAATCTCTAACTCAAATTTAGTGTCATGGCCGAATTAGGGTTTTTGGAAGATTGAAGTATTTTATTTCAATCTTTGTATTCTAATCTTTGTTTTAGGGTTTTAAGTGATCAAGGATCACTAATCCAAGAGCTTAGGATTTTTAAAAATTTTTAGCTAATTAATTCCCACATGGCCTAACCTAGCATATAGGAAACCAGACGTTTGACGGAATTTCAATTTGACAAGTGAAAAATCTTCAAGAGGTAAGGGGAGTACCTGAGGGATTTTTCCGATAGCCATGTGTAGTTGTTATTGTGTATCTTAATTATGGTGTGTATGCATTTATTTTGTAGTTAGCATTATTTGCTTATTGATTATTTGCTGTTAATTATTTGATTTAACTGCATTTAATTATTTGCTATATTTGGTGATATGTTTTAAATTTTTAAGTGTCATATTATTGATATGAAATAATTGTTGATGTGGATTGTGAGTTTGAAAGCCCGACAGTGGTCAGAGCTCGATTAAATACGTGGTTAAAAGCATTTAAAAGTTTTTTATGAAATGATGAAGTTAATTTAGGTGGAAGTAGTAATATGATATTACTCAATTAATTATTTGGTGAAAAATGGGAATTTATGAGAAATAATATTATTTTAATAATTTAACGGCGAAAGAACGTTTTAAGAGTTATGGCGAGGACGTAACCGTAAAAATATTTTAACACTGCTAATCTTCACCCAAGGAATTTCTAAATGATAGAAAATATTATTTTATGAAGAAAAGTTTCAAAAATAACTTTATTACAGTGTCAAAAAAATTAATTCACAGTAAGGAGCCACGTTTTGCCTATTTGAGTTTTGAAAACGGAAAATGGCGGACAATTCCGTCAATATTTTTTTAGTAGTCTTAAAAAGAGATAAAATTTATTATTACTGAGGATTATTCTTAAATAATATTTTTGAGTTTAAATTAGTGAGTTTAAAATAAAACAGTGAATTTTCAACGTAAAAGGATTTTTGGTAAACAGCGGATTATTTCAGTCAGATTAAGAAAGGTTTGGTTTTACTTCTGCTTTTCGCAGAATAAACATAGTTTAAAGTTGTAAATGAACCTAGCCGCCAAGACGTCGGACCTAGGGTTCCTAAAGATATGGCCCGGGGCTAAAGAAAGTGGAATAATGGACTAGAGGTCCTATAATCAGTGTATTGGTTTTGTGCACTAAAATCTACGTGTCTAAAATCGGTGTATCGATCTAGATTTCGTGATTTGCACACTTTTGACTTAAGGTCAGTCATGGTTTAATTGAGATATTAAACTTATTAGTTTAAGATAATGGGTTGTCACGAAACTTTTTAGTTCCGACATATAAAGAATGAACACAAAGAAAAACCGCGAGAACAAAACGTTTTACATGCATTTTGCATTTTTCTGTGGCAAATGTGCCTAAAGGTTTTATGCATGGTACCTTGGTAGGTATCCATGTTATGTGATACATTTCACCTTTGGGTGAAATGAAAGGGGGTCTAGGAAAGGTCGGGCTAATTACGACTATTTCGGGAGCTCGGATATTACTCATATTTTATAGGCCGAGTTAATTACGACTATCGTTGGATGTTCTTGTGAACTACTTATGATGATGGTTGGAGCTCGTATCCTACCGAGTTATGTACTTAAATAGTTGGAACTCGGAACCTTGATAGGCCAAATTATTTGAAACTTGCCATATCTGGCAATGTTTATATTCTGCCTTATTCGACAATGAAAGCCTGATAAGCTCATCTATTGGTTGGTTGGAGCTCTGGAGATTAGGTCTCAAAGTTAGTTGATGAATATTGGAGTGTCAGGGTTTTTAAAGCGGTTACGACTGACGGGTATGAAACCCTTTGAGATATATTTAAATATACTGTTGTCTTTAATATTTATGATTAAGTGGTAATTGAGAGACGTACATGTGGTTGTCGTTTTAAAATCCATATATTGGAACTCACCCTTGCATATACAGGTTCTTCTGTCTTTGTTATCGTACCTTGGTACACGAATGCAGATATTGCAGAAGAGTTCCTTAAGTCAGTTAGAGACTTGAGTCTGGATTGCGGAAAGAGGTATGTGATCATAGGGATGATCACGAGGTTTTATCAGTGAATGTCTTGTAGAACCAGCTTATGATTTCTTTGGGGTAGTATGATTTGTGAAAGTTTGTGTAGGTATTTTGAAAACCTTTACATGGTTTAAAATTCTATTGTGAATAATATGTTTTATTTTCACTATTGAGATAAGTACGTTACGTACTACCTTATTCAAAGGAAATTGTTTTACACCCAGATTTTCTGACTCCAAATAAATCAAATTTTTCCGAAAGCACCTAGCAAAATTATTTTTAATTTATTCCCGCACGTGTTAGTATAGTAATACCCAAGGGGGTGTTACAGTTTTACAAAATGATGTATAATTTTTTTTTTGTGCATTTAAAATTTAATAATATTTGCAAAAAAATGATTTTTTTAAGTTGATAAAAACAAAATTAGTTGTAGTATTATCCGTGGATATAATACAAATGAAAATTAAATAAAAATAAAAATATTTTACAAATAAAAAAGATTAAAGTAGTATGCACTGTGAATGTAAAAAGTTTTACAAAGACATCCACTAATATTTGACATGTGTGTCTTTATTTTAATAAATAAAAGAGATAAATAACAATGATGCTAATTTGTCAAGATATTGTTGGATATATTTGTAAAAGTCTTTTACATTGATAATGTATAAAAATTAAACTCATAAAAAATTTAAAAATTTAAAATATAAATATTTAATATATTAAAAAAATTATATTTAACAATTATAAAATAATATTTAATGAATAATATCTAATACCTAGAAATTAAAATAAAAAACTATTTAATAATTAAATAATATAATTTACATCACCGAAAAGAAAAAGAAGAGCACCAAAAAAATATAGTATTTAAAAAAAAATCACATATAAATACTATATTTTAATAAACATTCGAGATATTATAATTTTAAGCAAAACAATCTTGTTATTGAAAAAAATAGATTTGTTTCATTAGTAATATATTCTTTCATCCATTATTATTTAATAAAATAATTTTTTCGTGGAGTAAATTATAAAATTTATTCATTAAATAATTTATATTTTAATTTTTTAGTTATTAGATATCATATGTTAAATATTTTTTATAATTGTTAAATATTAAAAGTTTTAAATATATTAAATTCTCAGATTATTTTATCAAATGGAAAAACAATGCATAAAAAATAATTTTTTTTAGCAAATACCATTGAGTTTTAAATGCGGAAATATTATTATAAAACTTTTAATAAACAATTTTCTTAAAAAATAAGTTGTACTTAAAAATATCGATATACATTTTTTGTAAATATTATCTTATCCATTTTAAGTTAATAAAATAAAATGATAACTATATATTTGTATATTAAAACATAAAATATTTAATAAATAAATATCATAATTTTAATAAAATTCAAGATACTTAAAATATTTCTTAATTAAATACATTCTATTTTTTCATTTTCACATTTATGTGACTTGTAATTATTCTCTCTCTTAAATAAATTTGGTAAGTTGAAGCCGTTAGATCAAATCAAAATCAATGGTTGAAATTTGGTGTCAGAGAAAAGTTTGACACCTGGTGTCAACAAATCCTGTCTCATATATATATACTAGTAATTGAACCCGTGTAACGCATCGGAATAATTTTTATAAAAGTGAAATAAGTTATACAGGTGCTTTTAATATCTAAAATATAGAAATAGTTGATTAAATTTAGAACAATAAGTGGTTGATAAACGCATAACATAAAATTCTACGAAATAAACATAAAAAATGTCTATAATATAAATTTTTTAGAGGAAATTTAATATAATTAACTAATAAGAAAATTACAATATCAATTAATAAATGAAAAATCAGTTAACGTAGATATTGATCATTGTATGGAAGTTAGTAACTACGAACAAAGGTGAATAAGTACTTGATTTTACATAAATAAATAATCATAGAAGATTTTGATATCTGATAAAGAGATTTAATGGTTTGATCAAATTTGAATGATTGATTTAATCTTTTTTATCGGAATAAGTTCCTAATTTTCTGACAATTAAAAAGTACGGAATGAACCAAATTTTGAACCAAAAACAACTTAGTTAAGCCTTTGTGTTTTTATTGTTTGTATAAATACATTAAAATATTAAAATATATAAAATAAAAAAGGTTAAATAACAGTTTAAAAGTGAAAAGGATATATTGAATTATTCAAGACAAAAGCTTTTGGAGTGTCGACTTCATTAGAGGTAACTTCTACAAATTTTCAAAAACTTCTTTGTATACAATATTTTGTGTAACACCAGACACATATTTATCTTCATCCAAAATTAGTATCTTCAACCCCTTCCTCAATCTGACTCTAGAAAGTGCAACATAAAGTTGTCCATGAGAGAAAACTGGTTTAAGAAGAAACAATCCAACATGAGGTAAAGATTGTCCTTGACTTTTGTTTATCGTCATCGCGAAACAGAGGGATATAGGAAATTATCTTCTTTGAAACTTGAAATGCATTCCAATATCTGAAGGTATTAGATTCATCCTTGGAATATAAATCTTCTCTCCAATGTTTATTCCAGAAACAACTGTTGCTTCAATAATATTCCTTCCCAGCTCATTGACGATTAGTCTGGTACCATTGCATAAACCTCCACTTGGATCAATATTTCTGAGTACATTGACTAGAACTCCAATCTTAAAAACCAATCTATGATTTGGACTTCCAGATGTTTTGACATCGTTTAAAAATTCTGTCGTAAACCACTCACTCTGAAGTTCGGAATCTTCATCTGACTGGCAAGGTGAGTCAGAACTGAGATATTCCTTTTCGTCTCATGGTATCAAGGAAATAATGTAATTGTTGACCTTCTCAACTGCTTCCAATGTGGGTGCCAATATTGCTCTTTCTTGAAAGAAAGTTGCATCAGTTATATTATTCAACAAATCGGGATAAGAAAAATTTACCAAGTGTAGCAAAGGATTGTCTATGTCTTCAATTAGAAGGCCAGATTGAATCTTTATTTCACATTCCTCATCATCTTTGCAATTAACAAAATCATCCCCTACTTTTAGAATCCATTCAGTAAACTCTTTTATTAGCCCATTATCTTGTGCTGTTAAGGAAGTCTTCAATCTCATGTTCTGAGTCAGTTTTAACACTCTACAAAACTTCCACAAATAAGATGAGTTTATTGTAGCACCAATGATGTCCTGTTTGCAACCATTTCTAATAACCGGCAAAATTTGAAGAAAGTCACCGCCTGGTACCACAACTTTCCCTCCAAATGGTTGTTCTAAGCTATTGGGATTTTTGTGTCTCATAATATCTCTCAAAGTCTTGTCAACAGCTTCAAAACAGAATTTGTTTAACATTGGAGCTTCATCCCAAATAATCAACTTGGCATACTGGAGAAGTTCTGCCTTTTGACTACTCTGCCTTATGTTGCAATTAGACATTTCATTGATGACCAGGGGAATATTAAATTTAGAATGAGCGGTTCTTCCTCTAACGATGCAATACCACTGGACGCTATGTTGAGGACTATGTTGCCTTATGATCTAAGAGATGCTGAAAGAGTATTCCATATAAAAGTCTTTCCTGTGCCCCCATATCCATAAAGGAAAAAGAAACCTCCGGAATCTGTTGAAACTTCTTTCAAGATCTCTTCGTGCACATTCCTTTGCTCTTCTGTTATTGACAAAAGTAATGATTCATGTTGCTGTTTCAACTGTTGTTTGTCATAGTTGAGTTCATCAGCAACAAATTTGTTACTATATTAATGAGTTTCATGCAATTTTGGAAATGGCAAAGAGGGAAAATCTTTAAGACTTCTTCCATTTAATTGAAGTAAGTTCTCTACTTCAATCAAACAAAGATTCTTAATTTCATCATCTTGCAAATGCAACGCTGCATAAAAAGAAGATTAAATAATATATTAACAATGGATTAAGAATTGTGAATTAAGAATGAAATATATACAATTCAAAATGAAAAAAAACAACAGAACCAAAACTCCATAGGCATGTAATATACCGGATTTCTATTAATGAATTTTATTAATTGATAAATGAATGAATCAAATTCGACTAATGAATAAGTGATTGTAATTGTTTGTTAATGATAATTAATATGATACAGAAGAAACGAATAAGGAAGTTTAAAAAATTAAAGTAAGTGTCAAATATTTACTTATTGAGAATAATTATTGTTAAAAAATATTTTTTTTAGTAATTGGAATCATTAAATTTTAATATAATATTGATCAAAATTAATTCGATAGAAAATCATTGTGTATCTATTTTGTTCCTAAATTATAGGGAGGAAGTGATTTATATAAATGAATCATATAATTTGGAAATAACAAACAACTTTAAGACACATTTACACCACTTTAAAACCAGATGACCCAAAATTCTCATACAATGATAAACAATTTTAAAATATGTAGAATGACTTTAAAATAACGTATATTTTTGAAACTTTAAAGTTACGAATTTGTGTTTAAAACGTGATTGAATTGATCGATGGATTAAGAATTAACAACGAATTATACTAAATTCAAAAAACAGCGGAACCAAAACTATTCAGTCATGAGTTGAAAAAATAAAAATACCTAAAATAGGTTAGACTATCAGGTTATAGATTTTAAATTAAATATACCTGACATGTTCAGTGACCTTCTACTTTGATATAGAATTTCATCTGATAGCAATGGCCATGTGTTGTTCTATACAACATCTGGTTTACTCATTGTATTAGCCAACAATAAATTAACAAACCACTTTCTCAACTGTGGACCAGATGCTAATTCACCTGCTTCAGTAATGGTATTAATGAATTCTCTATCACCAGCCAATAAACCTAAGGCGTAACATGCATCTTCGAATGTGTCATAAGTAACACCATTAATTGTTCTTATACCTTCAAAACTTGTACACCCTTTACGTACAGTTAATAGGATTCTCATGTAGAAAAGTTCACCTGTACCAGGTGGTACATAATGAAGCCTACCAATAGAATGACCCTGTTTCCGTGGATGCCACTTTCCTGTACTTGCATTATACACAAAATTATTTGGAAATTCTGAATAGGTTAGTTCCCTAGCTTCAGAGTATACCTGATTTGCTTGCATCCAGGCTAAGAACAAAGTCGAACTTTTCTCACCCTTGCTCAAGACTTGTTTGATAGGCTCATTCTCTTTGAATGTGATTGTTTGCTGATATTTAAGATGAAAGATTAATCGCTGCACGGAAGGCCATCTTTCATGAATATCAAAACCAAAAGTTCTCCATGCAGCCTCGCAAGGGGAAAGATAATTGCAGTCATAGTATTGCTTGATTTCATCAACCACTTTTTCATTCTCACCAGCTTCTGTATTGTTATGAATCTCAACTCTAACTCTGTCAGTTCCTTTATTAGCATACTTGAAAAGATAATTGATGACATTTGTCTTGTTTCAAGATTCCATGTTGACATGAGCCTGATATTTCATGAGGAGTTGTGGGTTGTTTGGGACTACAGAGCGATTATCCATCTGAACACCTTTTTCTTTATGAAAAGGCCCAAAAATTCTCCTTCTGTAAGTAGGATATCCATCTTCATCAATTACAGTTTCGTTTGAAACCTTTTTGGAAAAAACTTAGAACACCTTCCATTTTTCATGCATGGAGAATTTCTATTATTGTTTCCACATGGACCATGAATCATAAAGTTTGAAACAACCTTGTTTAAGTTTGGATACAATTGAGGACATGGCAACTTAGTAGATATATATTTATCTATGTCTTGAGCGGTGTTTAATTTGTTTGCCTGATTCAACCATAAAAGAATATGGGCATGTGGAAGACCTCTTTTCTGAAATTCCACTGCAGACATTCCTACAACACCACACATCAAATAAGTAATAATAGATAAATAGATTAATAGATTAATGCATAATATGGTCCGTCATCAGCTCTTAATTCTCTTTCTCTAACAAATCTTTGAATCTCATGCCAATTTAAGTTACATGTGAAGGTGATGAACAAATCAGGATATCCTAATCTTTTCCAAATAGCCATGGCATCCTGACAACTATTAAACAAATACCGCATTCCCCCCGTGAAGGAGGAGGGAAGAATAATTCTCATTCCTAGTGTAGTTGGATCGGTCTCTCCCCTAGTCACAGCTTCTTGAATTCCATTAAAAACATCTGCCCTGATTGTACTCTGGTTGAGCCTTATCCATTGCAATCTTTGAGCCTCAATCATAGTGTAAGAATTAACCAAATACTATTGATACAATTTCTTTGAATTTACTATGTTACCAAACTCAATTTTATTATCTTGAATTCTGTAAGCTAAGAATTCTCTCATAATTACCCTCAACCTCTTTCTCCCTTCATCATTCAGTTCTGCATCTCGAATTGTAATATCTTCTTTATAACCATCCTCTCCATAAGGAAATAATAAAGGATATTGTAAAGCTAAAAATTAAGTATGTATTTCATGGATTCGACTGAGCTGACCATCAATCTTTCTAACAACAATATCCCTTTCAAAGTCCATATTATTGACATCTCCTACTATTAATGCAGCAATCTCATCGGAAGTTGGTAAATTGTATGTCTTGGGTTCCTTTGTTCTATTTCGGAACAACCTCAATGTGAAATTTGTTGTTGCGTTTGCTTTATAAAAATCTCTAACAACACGAAAAGACTTTGCAAGCTCATTGTGTTGGTCAATCATAAGTTTCAAAGCTTCACAAAATGATACATCCAATGAAGAGTCCTTGTCCTTTTGCCTGAAAATAAAATGTAGGTCAATACGAATTTAATTGAAATAAATCAAGTTTGTTAAAATCTAAAAAAAATGATCCATACCTAAAATTTTTCATTCGATTATTACACTCGTTTTCAGTATCATAAATGTAGAGTTGAGCAAATCTAGGTGAAGTGGAATCTGTTGGTACTGTAACACCCTCCTTGGGCATTACTTTGTAACCCGTGCGGAATAAATTAAAATGTTATTTGCTGGTTGCTTTCGGAAATTTAATTTACTTTAGGTCAGAAAACTCAGGTGTAAAAATTTTCTTCCTGAATACTTCAGCAAAGTGACACGCACAGCACAAAAGTAAAATTACATTATACTTGATGATATACATAAACTGTTTTTGTTCATAAATCAGGTCGTCACAACATATAAGTTTTTTTTGAAAATTATTTTCATACTAAGAAATTACAAACCATACCCAGGTTTCAAAATCCCTTAAACCGATTTTCTCAAAATTACACAACAAAAGGAAAAATCCTACACTAGTCACCCTATAAAACATCGAATAGAAGAACTCTCTAGTTCTCACCGCTATTACCAACCTCTGCAAAGATCGGGATTAGTATCCCTGATTTAAGTCAAGACTTCCTCTGCACCATCTACTACCAGTACCAAGGTACAGCAGCAATAACGAGTAAAACCTGATATATTGTAAGGGTGAGACACCAATATAGGGATGTAAGCACGATAACTACATGAGTGACACACAAAACAACATATAGTCATATAAAGTCATACAACATAAACTTCTGAGAAATAACAAGTAATTTACCAATGGGTTTCATCCCCGAGCAGTCATTGTCCTTTATAAAAGAGATTGATGACACTACACAGTTCAACATCTAACCTTATATCTAGTCTCCCGAAGATTCACTCACCAAATAAATGAGCTGATCAGGCTCTTAAATGGCGGATTGTCCAAACTTTTGGTACAATGGCCAACAACATAATGGCACATTATCTGAACTTCGGGCACAATGGTCAACAAAAAAAAATGGCACGTCATCCAAACATCCTGGCACGATGGTCAACAAATCAAATGGCACATCGTCCATTAAGGCACAATGGTCAACTCTAAATGGCACATTGACCATTAAGGCACAATGGTCAACTCCGAAACATGAATATCATTATGATACCATGACCAACAAATACGAAACATGAATAACATAGAGATACCAAGATACACTGTAACATGATAATCTTCAAGATATCATGACTAACTATAGCATCAATATCATCAAGATTTCATGAGTAACAAATACATCGAGCCTGAATAACCTAAAGATACCATAATTAACACATACACTGAAACATGAATATCATCAGGATATCATGCCTAACAAATCAACTATAACATGAATATCATTAAGATATCATGATTAACAAATATAGCATTGAGTAAAACTTGTTTACAAAACCCCTTTCCGTTGTAACTCGTTTATAAAATGTTAAACCATATTGAAATTCATTTTCTTGTGGAAACTCTTTTTCCCGAAATAACGTCAAATCTTCATAAAATCATTTCTACTATAACTTCCTTCATCAAATCGCTAAGAAACTCATTTTCGTTCAAAAATCAATAATTTGAACTTGGAAACATCATTTGGGACAAATTCTCGGTGTTACTCAATATTACCCTTTTTAAGAACACTTTTGTAAATATTAACGGAATTGTGCGTCGTATGACGTTTTTAAAACGTTTTAAGTCCAAAACAAGACTTTTCTAGTAAAATAATTTTTTCAACACTGTAATAAAATTATTTCTAAAAACTTTTTTTCTTAAAACAACATTTTCTAATATTTAAAAATTCCTTATGTGAAAATTAGCAGTTCATGAACTACTTGCCATTTGATTTATGAGCATGCCTTAACATCAATCTGTCAATTGTCTATCAAAGCAACATATCATCCCAAGGGTGATCAAACCAAGGAAAGCATTAAGCATAGAATCAAATACTCATAAAGAAATAGAAACTTGCATTGAAACCAAATCAAATACAAACAAGTTCAGAAAAGCTACATCTAACCCCAACAACAAGGGGATTTAACTACTCATGATAAATGACAATACAAAAGAGAAGGAGAGAATAGATGAAGAACACTCATAAAAGAATCCTCCAATCTTCTTCCATTCCCAGAGCAAGGAAAACATCCCTTTTTAGGGTTGGAACCCTCTTCCAGTCGTCTAGCCTCCCAGTCCAGATCTCTCCAAAAGCCCCCCTTGCAAAAGTCTGATGTTCTATTTATAGATGAGAGAATTTTGGACCTAAAAAGTGCGCGTCACGGCCGTGATGGACATCACGGCCAGACCGTGACGGATTCTGCCAAGGTCGTGTATTCAAATTCTGGTCTGTCACGGCCGTGATGCTCATCACGGGCAGGCCGTGATCAATTCTGTCCATAGGAGTTGGCCTGTCACGGTCGTTACCTCCATCACGGCCAGGTCGTGATGCTCTCTATTCTTCAGGGTCCTTCTCATCACGCCAGTGATGGATATCACGGCTTGGCCGTGATGACTTCTGATCTTCCCATTATGCTGATCACGGCCGTGATCACTGTCACGGCCAGGGCGTGATGGCTTCTGTTTTATTTTCCTTCCCTTTGGTCTTCCTTCCCTTTTTAACCTGAAATTATAAGATAGCAGTAAATGATTTATTTGACTCAAAATTAGCTAAAATATCCTAAAAACTACTTAAGAGACTCAAAGTGTTGCTTAAGGACAATTAAATCCAATTTGGGCGACAACAAGATATAATTAGCACAAAACCACGGTTTTTCTAGTTATAAAACTAGATGAGCCAGAGGCTTTTCAAAATACCCCAAACTGAAACTTTGCTTGTCCCCAAGTAAACTAAAACTCAAAAAGACTCAAACAAGGCTAGCTTAAAGGATTCAATCAATTTCGAACAAATCTCATGCAATTTTATCAATACAATTTTTCTTTAATGTTTCCCCCCTTTTTACATCAATGTAATCCCCCACATTCATTTAATTTAAACCAAGATAATTCCATCATTCATGAAATAATCAATCTAAGCAAAGGATCCAAGGTGCACACAAAAAGGGAGATCACCATTTTCAAACATTTGCCTTCCTCACAAGGGCATTTAATAGTTCACTCATTCGCTCAAGTTGTCTAGGCTATCAACTTTCACTCAATTTCACATTTAAAGAGCACTTCCCATGAATTTGATTTTCATCTCAAACAAAGTTCCCACGAAAACATGCATGCAACATCAAAAGGTCTTTTAAAGGTTGTAATGGGGCCTGGCTAAAGGTAGGATATACAAAGGTACTAGGCTTTGCATCCCTAGGAATTAAGAGAGCATGAAGCTTTGTACACCATTATTCTCACTCTAATTCCTTTTTCCATTTTTCTTTTTGACGCTTTGGGTGGCTACAACCTTTTTCCTTTGACACCCTTTTATTTTGCCCCTTTTCTTTTGGCATTCTTTTTTTTCTTCATTTTCATTCTTTTTCTCTTTTTGCCTTCGGCTACAACCTTTATTTTTTTCTTTTTCTCAATCCAAAATAACATATCAAACCCTTGTAGCCACCCCAAACTTAGTTTCTTTCGACCCTTCTCTTTCTAAGCTTCCATACACTCCTGAATCCTAAGATTTGGTTAACATGGTTTTTCCAGATTTTTTGGCTTATAACTTAAGGTCATCAAGAAACAATAGGCTCATCAGGCTCAATGTGGCTAACTATGGAACATGCATTAGGGATTGGTTCAATTTAGGCCAAGTAGTTATTTCAAAGAAAATTGCCTAAATCATTTGATGCAACCACTTAAGCATACAAACCATGAAGAGATTCAAGTAAATCCGGGAAAGTGCAACTTAAAAGTGATTCACACAATTAAAAACATGTTGGAGGCTCAAATTCCTCACCTGGACATTTTTCGCAAATTGTTTGGCCAAGATTCAATCCCTAGTGTGTGCATCCTTTCGCCCCCAAACTTATCATAATTAATGCAATCATAATAGAATTTCTCAAAGTTCAATTTTTAATTTTTCACATGGGGAATAATTTTCAAATTTTCAACACCTAGGGGGAAATCATCAACAGCCAACATATATCATGCAGTCCATCTATGCTAAACTTAATAAAATCCATCAAGCTCACCGACACAACAGTCAATACACATAAAACTCGAAGCAAAGCAAAGCAAAGCAAAGGTAATTAAAAAGAAAAAGGTTTAGAAAAACTCATGAAGGCGGTTCCACCGAGATCCCACTGCCTGTGATACAGCGGCCAAGGAATGCTCAAAGTGTAATATGGTCCTGCCGGATCCCATGGCCTGCAGCATAAATACAGAAGTGAGCGCTTGACAATCATGGTGACCTCTCCAAGTGTGGCGAACTTCTCACTACCTCTTGGGTCAAAGATGACCTCCTTGACAACAAAGTCTTCCCAATAAAAATGGGGTTCAACTGATATTGGCAAAGCCGATCCCCGGCAACGGTGCCAAAAACTTGTCACGACTTTTATATATAGGCAAGTGCACATAGTCGCACAAGTAATACGGTGGTAAGACCGGATATCGTCCTCAGGGATTGGTTGTCAATTACCAATTCACAAATTTAACAACTATCTAGACTAAACTATGGTATGAAGAGCAATCAAAACATAAAACAACAAAAGCAGTAAAATATTTTTGGTCTTTTGGATATTTGATCAAACACTTGGAAGGCAACAGAAATGTGATCAAGATTGTTAGGGTTAGACTACACTAATCCTCCCTTAATTGCAATGAAATGGTTATCAACACAAGTCCTAATTCAATTATGACAATCAAGTCTTTTTAAATACTCAAACCCTAATGTCTTAGGTGGAATGAGCCTAAAACCCCAAATTAAACCCTAATGTCTTAGGTGGATTAATCTGAGATTTTGCATGAAGAGTCAAGACTTAAAAGATTGCAAGCACCCCAAGACCTATGTCTAGGTTCATGAACTACTTGGCATTTGATTCATGAGCAAGCCTTAACATCAATCTGTCAATTGTCTATCAAAGCAACATATCATCCCAAGGGTGATCAAACCAAGGAAAGCATTCAGCATAGAATCAAATACTCATAAAGAAATAGAAACTTGCATTGAAACAAAATCAAATACAAACAAGTTCAGAAAATCTACATCTAACCCCAACAACAAGGGGATTTAACTGCTCATGATAAATGACAATACAAAAGAGAAGGAGAGAAGAGATGAAGAACACTCATAGAAGAGTCCTCCAATCTTCTTCCATTCCCAGAGTAAGGAAAACATCCCTTTTTAGGGTTGGAATCCTCTTCCAGCCGTCTGGCCTCCTAGTGCAGATCTCTCCAAAAGCCCCCCTTGCAAAAGTCTGATGGTCTATTTACAGATGAGAGAATTCTGGACCTAAAAAGTGCGCGTCATGGCCGTGATGGCCATCACGTCCAGGCCGTGACGGATTCTGCCAAGGGCGCGTATTCAAATTCTGGTCTGTCACGGTCGTGATGCTCATCACGAGCAGGCCGTGATCAATTCTGTCCATAGGAGTTGGCCTGTCACGGCCAGGCCGTGACCTCCATCACGGCCAGGCCGTGATGCTCTCTGTTCCTCAGGGTCCTTCTCATCACACCCGTGATGGATGTCACGGCTTGGTCGTGATGACTTCTGATTTTCCCATTATGCTGATCACGGCCGTGATCACTGTCACGGCCAGGGCGTGATGGCTTCTGTGTTATTTTCCTTCCCTTTGCTCTTCCTTCCGTTTTTAACCTGAAATTATAAGATAGTAGTAAATGCTTTATTTGACTTAAAATTAGCTAAAATATCCTAAAAACTACTTAAGAGACTAAAAGTGTTGCTTAAGGACAATTAAATCTAATTTGGGCGAAAACAAGATATAATTAGCACAAAACCACGGTTTTTCTAGTTATAAAACTAGATAAGCCAGAGGCTTATCAAGGTTTCTTTTTGATTCAATAATTATGGATTCAATACATATAAAAGTTATAAGATTGAATCAAGCAAAACTAGTTTTAAAAAAAATGAACAAAGTCCTCCCCTCAATAAACTAGGGTTCGGCCTCATCAAGTTAAATGGGCAAGAAATTTTTGTTAAATGCATCCTCTTGGATCTTAAATATAGAGAGAATACTAAGATCATGGAAATTGATTTCACTTTAAAAGGATTTTTCTATGATTTTCTATGAATTTTCAAAGTTCTAGATCTGGGAATTGAAAAATATGATCAAGACTTCAAATCACAAAAATGAATGAAGAACATGATGATGATTGAGTGAGAAGAGTATGGTATAGCTCTTAGAATTTGAAAATGAGCAAAGTATCAAGTAGTTCCTTCACAAATTTTGGTTATGGAACTTATGAACTTTGAGAGAAAATGAAGAACAAAGCAAAGGAAAAAGATGATGACTTAATGAAATGGATGGAATGGCCTAATGTGATGTGTTGGCCGTGGGAATTGGGGGGCTAAAGGGTCCAAAATGTATAACCCTGTTTTTCCTATGCTTTCTGTAGCAGTAAATACATATTTAAATGTGTTTATTTTAAATTAAACTCAGAGGATGATTTTAATTAAACTAAAATCATTTTCTAGTGTTGTTATATCATATGAAGTCACGGTAAAAATTTCGGTGGACCAAGCGTTCATGTGGACAGAAGCCTGTGAGAGAAGCTTCCTAGAGCTGAAAATAAGGTTGACAACTTCACCGATATTGATCCTACCTGATCCCAAGGAATCTTTTGAGGTTTACTGTGATGCTTCACATTAAGGTTTGGGCTGTGTGCTAATGCAAAATCAGAAAGTTGTAGCTTATGCTTCGAGGCAGTTGAAGATTCATGAGAGGAACTATCCGACGCATGATTTAGAACTGGCTGTTGTGGTCTTTGCTCTAAAAATCTGGAGACATTACTTGTACGGGGCTACTTTTAATGTTTTCAGTGACCATAAGAGCTTGAAGTACCTGTTTAATCAGAAGGAGTTGGATATGCGTCAGAGATGTTGGTTAGAATTCCTGAAGGATTATGACTTTCAACTACAGTATCACCCTGGGAAGGCGAATGTAGTGGCTGATGCCTTGAGCAGGAAGTCAATTCACGCATCAGTGATGATGGTTAAAGAGCAGGAATTACTGGAACAATTCCGAGATCTAAGTTTGTCAGTTGAGAGTACGCCAGGAAAACCGTGTCTGAACAGGACCACCGTGTCAAATGGATTAATGGAGCAGATAAAGGACAAGCAAGAGACTAATCAGTATCTGTAGACAAAAAGCTTACTCCCAAGTTCATTGGACCCTACCAAATTCTTCGTCATGTAGGTCCAGTAGCTTATAAAATATCTTTACCACCTTTTCTTTCCAATATCCATGTTGTTTTTCATGTCTCTCAGTTGAGAAAATACATTCCTTATCCATCACATATCATAAAGCTTGATAAAGTACAGTTAAAAGAGAACCTGTCCTTTGTGACTTCGCCGACACGAATCGCGGATAGGATGACAAAGCAACTCAGATGTAAGCAAATCCCTTTGGTCAAAGTCATATGGAATGAGACAATCGGAGAAGCAACGTGGGAAGCTAAGGACAAGATGAAGTTGCAGAACCCTGAGTTATTTCAAGGTACGTAATTTCAAGGACAAAATTCTTTTTAGAGGGGTAGAGTTGTAACACCCTGTTTTTCGTATGCTTCTTTATCAGTAAATACATGTTTTAATGTGTTTATTTTTGATAAAATCCAGAGGATGATTTTATTTAAAATAAATCATTTTCTTGTTTTGTTTTACCGTATAGAGTCACAATAAAATTTTCGGTCGAAAATTCAGACGAAAACCGGTCTGCGTTCTCACTGTCAGTACAAGTTTACGGAGCTAGAGACCAAATTTTAATTCGTGAACCAGACGGTTAGTGTTTTTATGATGTTTTCTGTGGGTTTGGAGTTTTTCGAAAATCTTGTTCGGGGCCAAATCTTAGGGTTTTTTGACTTTTTTCAAAAAATCTCATTTTTTCATCTTTCTCTCTCCAATCACATCACCTTAACTCCTTATCCACTCTACAAGCAACCCACCTTCTTTCTTCTCTTCTTCTTCCTCTCAAAACAGTGATCTCTTCCCCCTCACTCTCTATAAATACTCTTCATTTTCACACTTCATCACTTTCCTTCATTTTTCACATTTACACTTTACTATATTTCTTATTCTTCTTCTCTGTTACAAAGTTTACATTTTTATCAAGCTTTTCTCTTAAAGTTCTTCATCAAAGTTGTTCATCTTGTTAAGGGTAATACTTCTATGTAGTTCTTTTTCAAAGTTTCATCTTTTGTTTGAAAGTTTTCTTCATATGTTCTTTATGTGCTTTTAACTTCTAAAACCTCTAAAAAATGGTAGAAAACTCCTTTTGAGTTGAAACCACTTTCTATATTCTTGTATTTACTCATACTATCACATACTAAAAGGTTGTGTAAAACAATGTTTCCTAACCTCTTCTTCCGAAGGAGGCCGAAACCATGTATATGGTTTAGATGAATCTTGTTTCAACTTTTACATGTATGAGTTTGTATTTGAGTTTCATTTCCAAGATGATCATGGACCAAGGCTCCTTTATGTTAAAGGATGCTATGTCTAAGTGATTGGAAAGTTTAAATATTTTACCCTATTTTTTATGTAAAGACCAAAACCAATGAGTTTAAAGGTAATGGTGTTTAAGTTTTGTTTTCCAAAATGATCATGGATTAAGACTCCTTGATATATGAGGATGCTAAGTCCAAGAGATTGGAAAGTTTGAAGATTTCTAACCCCTATTTCTTGAAAAGACCGAAACCTTAAATGGTTATGGCAAAGATGTTGAGTTTTGTTTTCCAAAGTGATCGTGGATTAAAAAGCTCCTTATGTTAAAGGATTCTATGTCTAAGTGATTGGAAAGTTTAAAATATTTTCTTGCTTTATTTTCCTATGATGCCCGAATGTAACATTTGACCTAGGATGTGTTATTTTATTTTGTTTTCCAATATGATTATGGATTAAAGTTCCTTCATGTTAAAGGATGATATGTCCAAAAGATTGGATGATTTAAAGATCTCTAACCTCACGAACTTGTTAAGGCCGAACCTACGAGTTCACGGTCTAAGACATTTGACTTTTCTATTTTCCGAAATGATCATGGTTTCAAGCTCCTTACTATGTATGGATGCTAACCTAAAGAGATTGGAAAGTTTAGAAATTCCTAACCTATTTACCTATGCTTGGCCGAAACCCTAAGTCAAGTACTTAGTGGGATTTTTAATTCAACTTTGTTAAAAGATTGTTGTTTATGAACTTCTAGCACTTAAGGATCATAAATCCAAGAGTCGCATAAATTTTGGAAACCCCTAATCCTAGTTTATTGTATGAACCGAACCTATATGATAATCTGCTAGATTATGTGATTTTTATGTGCTTTTGGAGTGAATTTTTACTCCCACTTGTACTAATTGACTGAATTTTATCCCTAAGTTTAGTTAATTGAGTTTTTAATGATACTTTACATATTTTAGTTTAATTTTATATTTTTAAAAATTAATCTAATAATATTTTTACTTGTTAACTTTTATAGGATATAATAAATGGCATGAGACCCGTAACAAAAGGAAAATTGAATTCGCACAATTGGCTTGCTGCAGCAAGTAGAAAAACAAGAAAAAGGGATTAGCAATTGGATATGGATGAAGCCCACGTGAAATGATTTTGGCCATTTGGACCAATCCAAATTAGTTTGACAAGTACAACTGGCGCAAGCCCATGGCAAATTGCCAATACATGAAGCATAGAAGAATGCTTGCTGCCTTTGGACAATAATAATAATAATAAGTAACATTTAGCTTGAGATTGAAATGGCAGCAAAGAGAATTTAAAGAGGGTTGCTGACGTTAAGGTGAATGAATTCCAAGCAATAAAAGCCAAAACGGGCCGGCGAGAATTGGGGGGAGAATGAAATCATATCCTATCCCGATTAAAGAGAAGGTAACGGAAGAAAAGGAAAAAAAACGAGGGTGACGCCCAGCGGAAAGGAATGAGCCGCACAGTAATTAAGGAGAGCGAAAACAAAAAAAAAAAAGGGAAGGGTAGCGTCAAAGACGAAGAGAAGCGGAGAGTCGCACTGATAGCAGCCGCACAGTGCAGAAAAAAAAAAAAAAGAAGGTGCCTTTGGAGACACTGTGCGAGTTACACAGTTCAGGAAGAAACTCAAGATGGCCTCCTTATCTTCGTCTTCTTCATCTGGTTCTTTCTTTTTAATCATGTTTAACTAATTTTCTTTTGTTAGAGGTAGATGTAACCACCTAGATAATTTGTTTTGATTCTGGATAATTACTTGTTTAATTTCAAGAGTTTTTTCACTGTTTGCATGTTTTGTAATTGGGAAATTCGAGTTCATAATCGCTATCTGTGAATATACGATTTGCACATATTACTTAGGAATAAGAACACAACCAAATTAATTTTTTTGAGTGGAAATCTTTCTTAATGCTTCTGCTATTTATCTAATACTCAAGGAATTGAATTAGTAACTTAGATAGAAAGGTTTATTCACCTAAGGAATTAGGGAATAAATTACAAAACTCAGTCTTGAAATTGGATAAACTGTTCAAGTTAATTTCCAGGATTGAATAGGTAGGACAGGCAGGGAAATCGATCCTCTAAAAACCAATTATTCTGTTGCTTAATTTTCTCATTTGAAAAAAAAATACCAAAAATATTTTCTTTTCTTTGTTAAATTTCTGTTCTTATTTATTGGTGAAAGCCAATTTCAAACCACTTGGTCGCTCAAACGAAATTGAGTTGGCACGTTAATAGTTAACAGTTCAATCCCTGAGGACGATATTTTTATTACAACAGTTAGCGATTTGGTGCACTTGCCAATTTTTCTCAACAAGTTTTTGGCGCCGTTGTCGGGGATTGAATTTTGTTAATATTAGTTATGCCAAGGAAATCTCGATTTGAGCATTTTATTTTTTGTTATTATAATTGCTGCAATTTTATTTTTATTTTATATTATTAGTGTGCACTGATTTTATTTTGAGTTGTGTATGCGAGGTACTGTTGACAAGAATTCTTTGCTTTTTGATCCTGAAATTGAAAAGACAGCTAAGAGTAACAGGAAGGCAGCCAAGGTGGTTGAAGTTGAAACAGTCATGGCCGAGCAACCTGCTAGGCGGACATTGAGGGATTATTCCAAGCCCAATACTGAAGGTGACCGGGGTTCTATTGTGAAACCTGTTGTGCAGGCTAACAACTTTGAAATCAACCCTGCACTCGTTAATTTGATACACCAGAACCAGTTTGGTGGAGGAGCTCATGAGGATCCCAATCATCATCTAGAGAATTTCTTGCAGATATGTGATACAGTGAAGTTCAATGGAGTTTCAGATGACGCTATTAGATTGAGGCTTTTTCCTTTCTTATTGAAGGATAAAGCTAGAAGTTGACTTCAGTCACAACAACAGGGCAGTATCTCAACATGGGATGATTTGGAGTCCAAGTTTGTACAAAAATATTTTCCAGTATCGAGGTCAGCCAAAAATTGAGGAGTGAAATTACCTCATTTGTGCAGCTAGAGTCATAAACTTTGTATGATGCTTGGGAGCGGTTCAAGGAGCTACTCAAAAAATGTCCTCATCATTCTTTGCCCAATTGGTTGTTAGCTCAAACCTTCTATAATGGGCTGGATCCGAAGGCAAGACGGATGATGGATGCTGCATGTGGAGGAGCTTTTGATTTGAAGAGTCCAGAAGAGGCTTTGGAAATACTAGAGACCATGGCAGCCGACAGTGCTAATATGCAACATGATAGGCAAAACAGAAAAGTCTTGGGGGTGAATGTTGTGGATAGTAATCTAATTGAGCAATAAGTTAACAAGGTGATTTCTCAACAGCTTGCTACTTTGTTGGGGAATGGCCAAGTTAATGCACTGAATACACCTCCCTTGGTGTGTGATTTTTGTGGTGGAGAGCATCGTAATGGTGATTGTGGTACAAATCAACTCGGAGAGCAAGTGAATGCATTGGGGTAACAAATTAACCCCTATTCAAACACATACAATCCAGGTTGGAGGAACCATCCTAATTTTTCATGGGGTGGACAAGGTCAGAATCAATTCAAGTCACTACAACAACAAGGGAATTCTTCATTCCAAGGACAATCACAACCTCAAGACAGAATGTCATCTTTGGAGAGTGCTTTGGAGATATTGTCTGTTAATACTTCTAATTTTATGGAGCAATCTTCAAATTTCATGACTGAGACAAAGGCCAACTTCAAGAATCAAGAGGCGTCTATCCAAAATTTGGAAGTGCAAATTGGGCAGATTTCTAAACAGTTGTCTGAAAGAGCTTTAGGTACTTTGCCAGATGATACTATTCCTAATCCAAAAGAGCAATACAAGGCAATTCATTTAAGGAGTGGCAAGGTTCTGAACAATGTTGACCAGGCGGAGTCTTCTAAAGAAAAGGATGCTAAAAAAGTTGTTTATGATAAAAAGCAAGGGGAGGAGGAAGTAGTGGTTGAAGAGAAGAAAGAAGAAGCTGAAAATTCACAAGTTGACAAGCTAACACAGCCGCTATCCTTTGTTCCTAAAATTCCTTATCCTCAAAGGTTGAAGAAGAAGAATGAAGACAAGCAATTTTCCAGGTTCTTGGAGGTGTTCAAAAAGGTGCAGATTAATATTCCATTTGATGAGGCATTAGAACAAATACCAAGTTATGCCACGTTCATGAAGGATTTGTTGTCCAAGAAGAGGAAGACCAATGAAGAGGAAACTGTTATGCTTACAGAGGAGTGTAGTGCTATTATTCAACAAAAAATGCCTCTTAAGTTGAAGGATCCAAGAAGCTTCACCATTCCTTGTGAGATTGGTAATATGGAGGTTGGCATGGCTCTTTGTGATTTAGGAGCAAGCATCAATTTAATGCCTTTGTCAATTTTTAAAAGGCTGGGAATTGGTACAGTGAAGCCTACTATGATGTCTCTTCAGTTGGCAGGTCGTTCGGTAAAATATCCTTATGGTATTATGGAAGATTTGCTTGTTAAAATTGATAAATTCATCTTCCCTGCAGATTTTGTAGTGCTGGATATGGAAGAGGATGCTAAAGTTCCTCTTATTCTTGGTTGGCCATTTTTGGCTACAGGTCATGCTATGATCGATGTGCAGAAAGGTGAACTGATTTTAAGAGTAGAAGATGAAAAAGTGGTTTTCTCAATCAAAGAAGTAGTGAAGCATGCTCAAGATTATGATTGTTGTTTCCGGGTTGAAGTTTTGGATTCCTTGGTCCTAGAGGAATTTGAAAAAAGTGCTGCAGAAAGTCCCTTGGAAGCAACTTTGATGAAAGGCAAAGAAATTAAGGAGGTGCATGATGAAGTCAATTCTGAGGTGGTGGAATGTATCTATCAATTGGAAGCTTTGGAATCTACCTCTTCTTCAAATAAAAAATTACAAGAATTGGAAAAAGAAGAAGTGGTAGTGGAAAAGGAGCCACCCATGGAGCTGAAACCATTGCCTTCAAATCTGAAATATGTTTTTCTGGATGAGAAAAGGAAGAATCCAGTTATTGTGAATGTGGAGTTGTCAGAAAGTGAGGATGAAAAATTACTCAGAGTATTGAGGGATCACAAGTCAGCCATTGTTTGGAACATCAGTGATTTGAAGGGGATAAGTCCTACATTCTGCATGCATAAAATATTTATGGAGGAGGACCTTAAACCAATGGTTCAACATCAAAGGAGGCTCGATCCAACTATGAAGGAAGTTGTGAGGAAAGAATTGATAAAGTTACTTGATGCAGGTATAATTTATCCCATTTCTGACAGTAAGTGGGTGAGCCCGGTTCAGGTGGTTCCCAAGAAAGGTGGTATGACTGTGGTGATGAATGAAAACAATGAGTTGATTCCTACAAGGCAAGTCACTGGTTGGAGGATGTGTATTGACTACCGGAAGTTTAATCAAGCTACAAGGAAAGATCATTTTCCGCTTCCGTTCATTGACCAGATGATAGAAAGGTTGGCGGGGCACGAGTACTTGCTTTATGGATGGGTACTCGAGTTACAATCAAATTACAGTAGCCCCGGAAGATCAAGAAAAAACAGCCTTTATTTGTCCATTTGGGGTTTTTGCCTATAGGCGTATGCCTTTCGGGTTGTGTAATGCACCCGCCACATTTCAAAGGTGCATGTTCTCAATCTTTTCTGATTTAATTGAAAAATGCATAGAAATTTTTATGGATGATTTTTCTGTGTTTGGATCTTCATTTGATATTTGCCTATCCAACCTTGTTTTGGTTTTAAAAAGATGCCAAGAAACTAACCTTGTTCTTAACTGGGAAAAATATCATTTTATGGTAAGAGAAGGTATAGCTCTTGGTCATCAAATTTCTGCAAAAGGAATTGAGGTGGATAGAACAAAGGTGGAGGTAATTGAGAAGTTACCACCACCAGTTAATGTGAAAGGGATAAGAAGTTTTCTTGGGCATGCTGGTTTTTATAGGCGGTTTATAGAAGATTTTTCTAAAATTGCTAAGCCCTTGACAAACCTTTTGGAAAAAGAGGCAAATTTTGTGTTTGATGATGCATGTCTGGATGCTTTTAATAAAATAAAAGAAAAACTAATTTCTGCACTTGTGATGGTTGCTCCTGATTGGAGTTTAACTTTTGAAATCATGTGTGATGCGAGTGACTATGCTATAGGTGCAGTGTTAGGACAAAGAAAAAATAAAATTATGCAAGTGATTTATTATGCAAGTAGTGTGTTGAATGATGCTCAGAAACATTATGCCACAACTGAAAAAGAGTTACTTGCTATTGTGTTTGCTTTTGACCAATTTAGATCCTACCTTGTTGGGTCTAAAGTCATTGTTTACACTGATCACTCTGCCTTGAGGTATTTGTTTGCTAAGCAGGATGCTAAGCCGCGATTGATTAGGTGGATATTGCTTCTCCAAGAATTTGATTTGGAGATAAGAGACAAGCAAGGAAAACAAAATGTTGTGGCAGATCATCTCTCTAGACTCGTCCAAATTGAGGGGGACAAGGACATTCCTTCCATTTCGGAGGAGTTTCCTGATGAAAAATTGATGATGGTAAATTCTTTCCCTTGGTTTGCTGATTTTACAAATTATAAGGCTGCATGTATTATCCCTCTTGATTTAAGTTGGGAGCAAAAGAAAAAGTTTTTCATGATGCTAAATTTTATGAGTGGGATGAGCCATTGTTGTTTAAAAGATGTGCTGATGGGATCATTAGGAGATGTGCCCCTGATGATGAATTTGAAAAAATTTTGTGGCACTGTCATGGGTCTTGCAATGTGGCTTTTACTGGCCTACTTTGTTTAAAGATGCCCACAATTTTTTTGAAAAATGTGATAGATGTCAAAGAGTAGGGAACATTTCTAAGAGGAAAGAAATGCCTCTAAAATCCATCTTGGAGGTTGAAATTTTTGATGCTTGGGGGATTGACTTTATGGGACCATTCTCATTGTCTTTCTCTAATAAATATATTTTGGTTGTTGTAGACTATGTCTCCAAGTGGGTATAGGCTGTGGCATTACCGGCCAATGATGCCAAGGTTGTGGTTTCTTTCCTTAAGAAACACATTTTTACAAGGTTTGGGGTTCCTTGAGCTATGATAAGTGATGGGGGGTCACACTTTTGTAATAAACAATTTGAGTCATTACTGAATAAATATGGTGTGAAACACAGGATAGCTACCCCCTACCATCCACAAACTAGTGGACAGGTTGAAATTCAAATAGAGAGCTGAAGAGGATCCTAGAAAAAGTGGTAGGTTCTTCAAGAAAAATTGGGCTAGAAAATTGGATGATGTGCTTTGGGCATATAGGACAACTTTCAAAAATCCAATTGGAATGTCCCCATATCAGTTAGTGTATGGCAAATCATGCCATCTTCCAGTTGAGTTGGAACATAAAACTTATTGGGCAGTGAAGCTGCTTAATTTTAACTTGAAAGTTGCGGGTGAGAAAAGGTTGTTGCAGTTAGATGAGCTGGAAGAGTTTAGGTTGCAAGCCTCTGAGAGTTCTAAAATTTATAAAGAAAGAACCAAAATATGGCATGATAAAAAAATAATTGTGAAAGAATTTTAACCAGGACAACAAGTGTTATTGTATAATTCTAGACTAAGACTTTTCCCTGGAAAGTTAAAGTCTAGATGGTCAGGTCCTTTTGTTGTTAAGGAAGTGAGTCCCTATGGTGCAATTGAGATTGCATAGCCAAATTCTGGAATAAGTTTTAAGGTAAATGGCCA
The DNA here is from genome assembly GCA_030762895.1 of Sophora flavescens. Taxonomy (NCBI): domain Eukaryota; kingdom Viridiplantae; phylum Streptophyta; class Magnoliopsida; order Fabales; family Fabaceae; genus Sophora; species Sophora flavescens. Next base: position 6,963,327 of record CM061067.1, on the reverse strand, counting down.
AAGGTTGAAATTGTACTTTGGGGATGATTTGAATAGGAACAGGGTTAACATTACCCTTCACTCACCTTTTAAGGAGGGTGAGCAATCTCACCAGGTCCTATAACAAGAATTTTTCTTGGGAGACTTCCCAAGTGGTAGTTTAGTTTTTCTTTTCCTTGTTAATTTTTTATTTTAGTCTTTCTTAAAAAAATAAAAAAAATAAAAAATAAAAAACAAAAAAATAGAAAATTTCGGAAAAAAAGTTGATTCAGATATATTTAGTTTTTTTTTCTTTTATGACTTGTCTATCTTGTGCTAATGTTTTCTCTGTTTTGAGATATATATTTAGTTGTGCTTCATGGTATCTCAAGACAAAAAGGAGGGATAGGAGGCACTAATGATGGTGACCTCGAGTTTGGACCAAATTTTGGAAGTGCAATATAGGGGAGTTTTCTTTTCTTTTTCTTTATTTTGTTCTTTTTTTTTCTGTTTGTGTGATGTTTTATTTTTGAGTTTAAAAATATAATAATAATAATAATAATAATAATAATAATAATAATAATAATAATAATAATAATAATAATAATAAGGATGCTTGTGTGGAACCCCATTCTTGGAAATTTCATTGTATTGTGCACCCACCATGTTTTTTTTCCTTTGATGTGAAGATGACACTTGTGGTTTAGTTTTTCATTTGAGTTTGTTCTTGACTGGATTTCATAACTTTGGTGCATTGTGTTAAACCTTGTTAATTAAAGTTCATGGCTATAAAATTTTTGGTGAGGATTAATTGGATTGCTTAACTTTATCCTTGTGAGTGATTTAAGCCTCTAATTGTAAATTATTTCTTGTGAGTGCACCATTGAAACTCATGCTCTTGACTTTGCTTGGTTCTTGTTTGAAGTTCGTGATTCACATGCATGTTATAAAAATGATTTGGGCCGTTTTTTATGTAGCCACTTTGACCAAATAGTCAACCGTGAATCTTTCCCTTTGCTTAGCCTATTTGAGCTTTAAATATATATCTTTGTTTGTTTTTACCCGTGAGCCTTAACTTGAAAAACAATGTTTCTACCCAACCTTAGTGGATATGAGAGCATTTATTTATTGTGAGTGGGTTTGACATAAGTGTGGGGAGCATATTTTGTACCTTATATGTTGGTGAAAGGAAGGAATGATTCAAAAAAAAAAGAAAAAAAAAGAGAAAAGAAAAAAAAAAGAAGACAAAAAAATAAAATAAAAAATAAATGCAAAAAGAAGGAATATGAAAAATGGTATGAAATACTTGAGAAAAATAAAGTGGTGCTTTGAAGGAAAAGAAGGTGAAGGAAGTCCCGAAGAAAGAGGTGGGAAAAGGGTTGTATGCAAAGCATGGTTCTTTAAAAGTAATTGTTGCTCTTCTATTTGTTTTGGTGCTAGCTTGCTTATCCTTTGTTATCCTTCCCATTTACCTTGGCCACATTACATCCAAAATAAAGTCCCTTTGATTCATGCATGCTGTGAATTGTGAATGAATGATTGAGATGAAAATCAAACTTGAAGTTGCATGGTTTTGATGTGTGAAATTGAGCGATACACTTACCTACATAAATTTGAGTGATTGAGTGAAATTGCACTTCCTGTGAGTAATTGGGTGTCCATTAGTTCTTCCTTAATTGAATTAGCCATGTTATTCAATTTTTCAAGTATGAAAATATTGGTGCACCTTTGTGATGATTTCTTCTTTGGAATATTCGTGAACTTGCTATAAGGTGATTCTTTTGTTTTAGGATCTCTTGCATGGTTGGGTGGTGCATTGCTTTGTTATTGTTAAGTTAGGGTGTCCCTTGAGTCGATGTTTGCTTGGTCTGTTGTCCAGAGTGTTTGGTGTGTTAGTTTGAGTTACTTTTGCTTGGGGACAAGCAAAGTCTTAGGTTTGGGGGTGTGATAATCTGCTAGATTATGTGATTTTTATGTGCTTTTGGAGTAGATTTTTGCTCCCACTTATGCTAATTGACTGAATTTTATCCCTAAGTTTAGTTAATTGAGTTTTTAATGATACTTTACATATTTTAGTTTAATTTTATATTTTTAGAAATTAATCTAATAATATTTTTACTTTTATAGGATATAATAAATGGCATGAGACCCGTAACAAAAGGAAAATTGAATTCGCACAATTGGCTTGCTGCAGCAAGTAGAAAAACAAGAAAAAGGGATTAGCAATTGGATATGGATGAAGCCCACGTGAAATGATTTTGGCCATTTGGACCAATCCAAATTAGTTTGACAAGTACAACTGGCGCAAGCCCATGGCAAATTGCCAATACATGAAGCATAGAAGAATGCTTGCCGCCTTTGGACAATAATAATAATAATAAAAAGTAATATTTAGCTTGAGATTGAAATGACAGCAAAGAGAATTTAAAGAGGGTTGCTGATGTTAAGGTGAATGAATTCCAAGCAATAAAAGCCAAACGGGCCGGCGAGAATTGGGGGGAGATTGAAATCATATCCTATCCCGATTAAAGAGAAGGTAACGGATGAAAAGAAAAAAAACGAGGGTGACGCCCAGCGGAAAGGAATGAGCCGCACAGTAATTAAGGAGAGCGAAAACAAAAAAAAAAGGGAAGGGTAGCGTCAAAGACGAAGAGAAGCGGAGAGTCGCACTGATAGCAGCCGCACAGTGCAGAAAAAAAGAAGAAGGTGCCTTTGGAGACACACTGCAAGTTACACAGTTCAAGAAGAAACTCAAGATGACCTTCTTATCTTCGTCTTCTTCATCTGGTTCTTTCTTTTTAATCATGTTTAGCTAATTTTCTTTTGTTAGAGGTAGATGGAATCGCCTAGATAACTTGTTTTGATTCTGGATAATTACTTGTTCTGATTTGTTTAATTTCAAGAGTTTATTCATATTGTTTGCATGTTTATCTACTTTATGAATTTGTAATTGGGAAATTCGAGTTCATAACCACTGTTTGTGAATAGACGATTTGCACGTGTTACTTAGAAATAAGAACACAACCAAATTAATTTTTTTTGAGTGGAAATCTTTCTAAATGCTTCTGCTGTTTATTTAATACTCAAGGAATTGAATTAGTAACTTAGACAGAAAGGTTTATTCACCTAAGGAATTAGGGGATAAATTACAAAACTCAGTTTCTTGAAATTGGATAAATTGTTCAAGTTAATTTCCAGGATTGAATAGGTAGGACAGGTAGGGAAATCGATCATCTAACAATTTCTTCTTTGATTATTAAAAACCAATTATTCTGTTGCTTAATTTTCTCATTTGAAAAAAAAAAAACCAAAAATATTTTCTTTTCTTTGTTAAATTTCTGTTCTTATTTATTGGTGAAAGCCAATTTCAAACCACTTGGTCGCTCAAACGAAATTGAGTTTGCACGTTAATAGTTAACGGTTCAATCCCTGAGGACGATATTTTTATTACTACAGTTAGCGATTTGGTGCACTTGCCAATTTTGCTCAACACTATACCTTGTGGTTAGTGTTCTCGAGTTGATTTATTTTTAACTCATGATTTTATGTTGGTAACCTTAGACTTCCATCGCCGGAGAAGCGAGGACGTTCGTGAACCTTCTTTTCAAATTCAGAACTCTTAACTCCGACGTGAGGTAAGAGGGGATTTCCTAAAGATATTCAATAAATGTATGCATGTGTGTATGTGTTTAACTGGATATTTATATGTCGATTGAGCTTACTTGGTTATCCAATGTACTTGAACTGTTATGCTATTATCTGATGTTGAATTGTGCTTGTTCTAAATGTTATAATGCATATCTATGATGAACTGCTTTCAACTGTGATATTAGCATTGAACTGAGAATATATCTTCTTTGTTGATTGAAAGTTTGCTAAGCTAGACTTGTGTCTGTGCTCAATTGTTATAAGGATTCAAAACCTTAATAAGCTTTGAAGATGAAGGGATTAGTGTTCTTTTCCAAAAGCTCATTAACTTAAAGTACTTGTTTTAAATGTTGAAATGGTTTTGGTGAACTATTGTTATACAAGAGAAAAATCCTTTTCGCACTATGTGTCTTCAAGTGAAAAACTTTCAAGATTATTTGGCAATATCCTATTGGGGATTTTCAAAGATAAAAGTATTTCAAAGATGCCTTATAAAAGATTTTCAAAGAAAAGGTTTTCTCCTAAATGTTTTAGAAACTTTCCGATAGCCTGGATAGGTTATCGAGGATTCGGTTTTGAATTTGATTTTCACTAAACAAAAAATAAGTACTTAAGAAAGAGAATCTAGTACGCGAGACGTCGCCTCCAGTATTCAGTTATACGCACGTGATCTTGGATCAATGTTAATCAGGGCCATGAGTCCTATTCATGATGTTCTGGACCGAGGGTCCAATTCTCGAAATCGAGGACAGTGCGTTCTGATTTCGTAGTTGTGGACTGTGTGTCCTAATCACGTTATTGTGGACTGTGTGTCCTAATCACGTTGTTGTGGACTGTGTGTCCTAACCACGTTGTAAAGAACGTTGTTAAAAGTGAATGTTGTTTCCTATGACCACAATCCTAGGACTGGTGCATCGGTCTCGGGTGTTGTGATTGAGCATTCGGATTGTGTGTCCTATGCTTCTAAGTTTTCAAGTGATGGGGAAATGATGATTAAGTCGTTAGCTTTGAGCTGCGACAGTGAAAAATAATGAACACAAAGAAAACCTTTTGAATAAAATGTTTTCTCATGTGCATTTCTCCAGGCAGACGTGCCTTTCTTACGTATCAGATACAAGGTGGTATTTGGGAGTCAGTCCATGTGACCGGTTCAGAGGCACATGTGACGTTGCTCGTCCTGAGACCTTAAATGCATGAGGGTATGGAGGCAACTGCCCGGTAGGCTAGAGATTGACCAACTCTAATTCTTCTCCAGTGGAAAACGGTGTTGATATCTCATAAGATTAAGTTAGAGCCTGATATTGAAGTGCCATGCATATTTTCAAAGATTGACTGTGCGAGTTTGAGATCCTTTGATATAACACTGTTATGTTATGTATATGCATGATTTAACTGCTTATATGATTATGTGATGTATGTATCATGTATATGGTTGTTGTGGGATATATCTTATGACGGTATCTCACTCTTGCATATATGTGTGTTCTGTTCTTTTCTTCTTGTATCGGGTATGTGCGTGCTTTTATATGGATCCGGACGTTCCCTAGGCACAGTCGAGCTCGAGGAGCGAAGTGTTTGATCATGCTGGGACGGCGGGGAACTGGACTATACATGAGGGTGCAACGACCACGACGTATCGAGGGCCAGTCACGACTACCGAGACGAATGCTAACGGAGTGCCCGTACGAAGGATTCATACCGTCGAGATGAGGATTGTGACGCTTCCACCTCCATGGTACTACCTTCATACGCTACAAGTCACCGGTCTCCTTCATGAGCATTTTGATCCAGTCGAACCGCTTGCGGAGGATCCAGTGGGGGAGGATCTCGAAGAGGATCCCGAGGAAGAACCTCTTGAGCTGATAGAGGTCGAGGACGAGGAGGAGGAGGAACCAGAGTACCATCCGCAGGATCCCAGCGAGGACGACATCCCTATCGACGATGGCGGTGACGTTATCGATCCGGCATTTGATATCTCGTCTGAGGGTAGTGTCTGTGGTCACTCTGCATGCAGGAGGCATTGGTAGATCGTTCGTCGGCTTTTGGAGCTTTCCCGATAGTCCCTAGGCTTTTCGAGCCATCTTTTGAGTCTTGTACCCAGTTCCCTATCCCCGGTTTGATGTTTCTTTTTACTTGTCTCTTCAGTAGCTGTTTTAGTGTATGTTGGCCAGTTCGACAAGGCCTGTTTTGTAATCAAACCTAAGATCCCAAGTGGGACAGTCATATCTATATGTATGATGTTTATTTTCATGTTCTGAGTGTTCATCACCTTTTCTTAACTTCTTTTAACAAAGAAAATTTTGACTACCCTTTTTCAGTAACCCTATATAAAGGTTATTTTTCCGAAGGCGACTAGCATTTTAAATAGGTTTCTTTTCCGCAACGGGTAACCATGTGATGCCGGGTTTTAGGGTGTCGCACTAAGTCTAAGAGATTGGAAAGTTTAAGGATTTCTAACTTATTTATTCTAAGTTATTAAAGCTAGGATGTATTACTTTCATTTTTCAAATATGATCATGGACTTGAGCTCCATAAGATATTTGGAATGCTAAGTCTAAGAGATTGGAAAGCTTAGTGAATGATAGCCTATTTTACTAGCCTTGTCCGAATACCCTAAGTTTATAACTTAGTGGGATTTTAATTCAACATTGTTAAATGATCATCGTTTATGAAATGCTAACACTTAAGGATCATAAATCCATGAGTTGTATAATTTTCGGGAATCTCTAACCCTAAGAACTAGTCTTGGCCGAACCTATACCTTGTGGTTTAGTGTTCTTGTTTGATTTTAACTTGTGATTTTGTGTTCATAATCTTAGACTTCCATCGCGGAGGAATCAAGGACGTTCATGGTATACCTCTTCGAGCGTCTAATCTCCTTACCTTCACAGAAGGTAAGAGGGGATTGCCTAGGGATATTCAATGACTATATGCATGTGTGTATGTGTTTACTTGAGTGATTTGAATATTATTATGATGTGGAGCAAACACTTGAATGACTTGTTTACTTGAACTATTGTGATTATTACTTGAAGTTGATTATTACTTGCCTTAAAGTATTGTGAGTTGTATATATGTGATGAACTGTCGTTAACTGTGATATTATTGTTGAGAATATATTACTGTTGATTGAAGTTTGAGAAGTTGGACTTGAGCATGTGCTCAATGATTATAAGGATTAAAAGCCTTAATAAGCCTTGAATAGAACTTTGAAAGTATTGATTTCATTTATAAAAGTTCCTTGTTTAAAACGCTTACTTCAAGAGAATGAGATTCTTGTTTTGAAAAGAAACGTTGAAGTGTTTTTAAGTCAACAGGAACTACCTTTTATGATTCAAAGTTTGTACGAGAGAAAACCTCTTTCGAACCCCTTTGAATAAACCCCTTTGAAAATATTTTACTTTATTCCATCACGGATTTCCAAAGCAAATGAATTTCCTAATTGTTTTATAAAAGGATTTGTAAAGGAAAATATTTTCTCCTAAATGATTTAGAAACGTTCCAGTTACTTGGATAAGTGATCGAGGTTTTGTTTTGATTTTTGATTTTTCACTGAGCGAAAAGTAAGCACATGTGAAAGAGAATCTAGTTCGCGAGACGTCGCCTCTAGCATTCAGTTTTATGCACGTGATCTGGGATCCGTGTCAAGAATTATGGACCAAGGGTCCCCATCGTGATATTATGGGCTAGGAGTCCTAATCTTGGAATTGAGGAGTGTGTGTCCTAATTTTGTTGTTATGGGCTAGGAGTCCTTATCATGTTGAAATAAAACATGAATAAAATTATAATTGCTTCTACGACCACATTCTTGGACTGCGGCATCGGTCTAAGGTGTTGTGATTGAGCGCTCGGACTGCGCGTCCTGTGTTATTGATTTTCAAGTAATGAAAATTGTGAATAGTCGTTAGCTTTGGGATTCGACAACGGAAAAGAGTGAACGCAAAGAAAAGTCTCGATAATGAAAAGTCTTTTATTCATATGCATTTCCCCTTAGCAGACGTGCTTGAGTTACCGAATACCCGCTTAAGATGTGGTATTCGATGATGTATACATCCGAATGGTCGTTATAAGGGATTCGTGATGATGTTGATCCGGGTGCATGAGGTGACGGATACAACTTGCCAATGCGGCATACGAGCCTGATCGACTCTTTCTTTCTTAATGATAAAATGGTGATGGTATCTCATGAGATTAAGTTTAGAGCCCGATGATTGAAGTTACATGCATTATTTTTATCCAACTGATTGATTCGGGTATGAGACCCACTGAAATAATATTTGTTGTTTACCTATGAATAATGTTTTAAATGTTAATATGCCAATGTGTTGTATGTATCATGTATGTGGTTGTTGTATGATATATCCATTTGCCGAAGTCTCACTCTTACAGTTATATCAGGTCTCTTCGGGTTTTGCTATAGTACCTTGGTACTCTAGTACTGATGTTGCAAAGGAGTCTTTCTAAGTCACTTGGAGACCTATTGTTAGAGGTTGGGAAAGTATTCTGATTGGGGGTCTCTCCAATGAATATTTGATAGAATGACCAGCTTAGGAGTCTGAATTGGGTTGTATATCTAAAGAGGTCGGTAAATGTAGTGTTATGTACATCCATCTGTAGTTTGAACCTTTTCTTTCGAAAGTGGAAACTTAGAGAAATGTTGTATGTCATGGTAACTTTGTTACGAACGTGACTTTACGTTTTAAATGTATATAAGATGGATTTCAGAGTTATCCTTAAAGAAAAACTTTATACCCCAGTTTCTGACTTAAAAGAAAACAATTTTCCGAAACCAACCAGCAAATTATCTTTTAATTTAAATTCCGCATGTATTACATAGTAATACCTAGTGGGGGTGTTACAGGTGGAATCAGATCTGGTCGAGTCTTTCGGGATCTTTGGGAAATAGGTCTGTTGTGTTGACGTTGTGTTTTCTCTGAATTAAGTTTTATTTGGATCACTTCTTAGAAGTAATGTGTGTTGATACGCCTTTACACGTTTCATTTTCTGGTTGTGGCCTGACTGATTTGTTCGGCAGGCCAGTTATGGAACCAGCACCAGAAGGTGGATGTGGACGTGGACAAGGACGTGGACGCGGTCGTGGATGTGGTCGCTGAGGTGGTCCTATTTGCGGTCGTGCCAACATGATTGAGAATTATGACGATGGAGTGAACTATGCTGCTCAGGCTATGGAAAACGTGGCAGCGACTATTGCACATCAAAGTGCTATGATGACTGTCCATAACCAACAGGAACAAGATCGAGCTGAACAGGCTATTGAAGGCAAAAATTTAACTGCTTTTAGATGCCAAAATCCATCCCAATTTCATGGAGACGTGGATCCTGTGAAAGCTGACTTATGGATTCAGGAGTTAGAGCAAAATTTTAAGCTGATTCACAGTCCTGAGGGAGTAAATGTATCCTATGCCACTTTTCTGTTGGTCGGTGATGCTGAGTATTGGTGGAAGGGCACCAAATAGCTGCTGCAAGCAGAGAATCAGGAGATCACTCGGGGAGTATTCCGAACCAGGTTCTTAGACAAGTATTTTCCTCAAAGTGCACGAACTGAGAAGGAACAAGAATTTCTACAATTTCAGCAGAAAGAATTAACTGTTGGAGAGTACGGGGCAGGGTTTGAATCTTTTGCCAAGTACTTTCGCTTTTTCCAGAACAACCCAAGTGAAGATTGGAAGTGCGAGCGCTTTGCGAAAGGACTGTGTTTCGAAATCAAGGAATCAGTACTACCATTGGAAATCCGGAATTTCCAAGCCTTAGTAGAGAAGTGTAGGAAAGTGGAACTAATGAGGAAGGAAAGAGGCAACGGAGAAACTATTGGAGGACCCACTCGTTCCAAAGACCAATATCAAAATCAGAATCAAAAAGGGAAGCAGCATCGGAGGGAACCTTATTTCTGACAACAAGGGAATGACCAGAATCAACAACAGCATCGTTCTGATAATTCAGAATCAGGAAGTGGAGTCCAACAGAACAAAAACTGAGGCCTATTTAGAAGATGTTACAAGTGTGGAAACCCATATCACATGGCTGATGTTTGCTTACGCAAGGGAACGGAATGTTACAACTGTGGAGAAAAAGGACACTTGTTAAGGGATTGTTATGCACCAAGGTTTGAAAGGGCTGTCAACACCTTAGGGACTGATAGACCCATGGCAAAGTGAAGAGTTTACACCATGACTGGCGCTGGAGCTTCACAGTCTGATGATCTTTTACGACAGAAGTAGTGTACAATTTTAAGGTCTAATGGGAGTGGTCTATAATTCTAAGTTGTAATAGGATTCTAAGTACTCGTGTTTTGACGCCCTTAAGTATTTGACTCTCTAGGGTCTCCTATGTCACTGGTCTTTCCAGTGAATGTATGTTTCTTACGACTTTTGGGAATAAAAGTCTCCTTAAGAAATTTATTCCAGTTCCCTTCTCTTTTTGATTGTTGTGGCCAGTTTAGACTTTGGATCCAATCTTTCTTTTCCTAGAGTTGGGAATTGCCTTGTTGTTGCACGAGATGGGTATGTTTATAAAAGAAGTTTCTTGATAAAAGTTAATCTAATCACTTTTACTTTTGCTGGAAGTGATTCAGTTTGAATTCTTATCGAACTGTTGCTCTTTTAAATTGTTGACTAGGAAATTCTAGTGAAAGGAGAAACTTTTTAGATTCATGATTGTAAACGTGTACCGATCATACATTTTTACTTCCCTTAACCTACTAAAGGATCTTCATACACTAGATGTTTTTGTATTCTTTTGGATTGATGAAATTCTTTTAGATACTTTCTTCTGATAGTATGATCTTGATAGTAAGAGATCCTGTTAGTTTCAAGTTACGTAATTTCGAGGACGAAATTCTTTTTAGAGTGGTAGTATTGTAACATCCTGTTTTCCTATGCTTTCTGTAGTAGTAAATACATATTTAAATGTGTTTATTTTAGATTAAACTCAAAGGATGATTTTAATTAAAATAAAATCATTTTCTTGTGTTGTTATATCATATGAAGTCACGGTAAAAATTTCGGTTGAAAATTCAGACGGAAGCCGATCTACGTTTTCACTGCCGGTACAATTTTACTATGCAGAAAACCTAATTTTGACCCGTGAACGAAATGGATAATGTTTTTATTATGTTTCCTTCAACTTTGGTTATTTTGAAAATTTTTGTTCTAAAATAGAATATAATATTTTATTCGGGCGAAAACGTCGGAAGAATTGCGATCGGGAATGAAACCGGGTACGAAATTGAGCAGATTAGGGAGCACAAAAGAAGTTAAGTGCCTAAATGGAACATGATGGAAATGGGTTATGACACACTCCAAAAGTGTAATCATCACACTTTTCAAATTATATTATATTCTAAAAACCTATTTTTCTCTTTCCTCTTCAACCAAACAAGGCACAAGGTCAAAACTTGCTCTCAAGCTCATTTCCCTCTCCTCAATTATGTGCCACTCTCTCCCTTCTCTATATATACACATCTCATTTTCACTTCATCATCTTCCTTCTTCAAACTCCATTAAACCTTCATCTTCTTCCTTTCTTTTAAAAGTTCAAGCTCTTAAAGCTTTAGTTTTTATTCATCTTTTCTACTTAAGTTCTTCATGAAAGTTCTTCTTTATACTAAGGGTAATGCTCTCATTCAAATCTTTTTGCAAGTTTCATCTTTTATTTCTTAGTTTCCTTTATGTGCTCTTTATATGCTTTAAACTTTTAAAATCTCTCTAAAATGGTAGAAAACTCCTTTTGAGTTGAAACCACTTTCTATAGTCTTTTATTAACTTATATTTTCACATACTAAGAGGTTGTGTAAAACAAAAATCTCTACCTATCTCTTCCAATGAAGGCCGAATGCTTGCATTTGTGACCTAGGAGATTTTGTTTCAACTTTTGGAATATGATCGTGTGTTTGAGTTTTCACTATCCATTGATCTTAAATCTATAAATCTTGGAAGGTTTGATAGCTTGTTCCTATGATGACCGAAAATATGAATAAGTAGGCCTAATATACTTTGTTTCAACTTTCCAAGTATGATCATGGATTTAGAACTCTTAATACCTTGTGATTCTAAACCTAAGGGTTATTGTTAAACAAAGAATATTTTCCTCATTATCCTATGATGGCCGAAACTTAGAGTTTAGGTGCTAGGATGTTTGAGTTTTTATTTTTCCAAAATGATCATGGACTTGAGCTGCATAAGATATTTAGATGCTAAGTCTAAGAGATTGGAAGGTTTAAGGATTTCTAACTTGTTTATTCCTAGGATGTATTACTTTCATTTTTTCAAGATGATCATGGACTTGAGCTCCATAAGATATTTGGATGCTAAGTCTAAGAGATTGGAATGTTTAAGTTTCCACTGTTTTCCAAAATGATCATTGACTTGAGCTCCATAAGATATTTGGATGCTAAATCTAAGAGATTGTAAAGTTTAAGGATTTCTAACTTGTTTATTCTATGTTATTAAAGCTACGATGTATTACTTTCATTTTCCCAAGATGATCATGGACTTGAGCTTCATAAGATATTTGGATGCTAAGTCTAAGAGATTGGAAAGTTTAGTGAATGATAGCCTATTTTACTAGCCTTGGCCGAATACCCTAAGTTTATAACTTAGTCGGATTTTAATTCAACTTTGTTAAATGATCATCGTTTATGAACTCCTAACACTTAAGGATCATAAATCCATGAGTTGTATAATTTTCGGGAATCTCTAACCCTAAGAACTAGTCTTGACCGAACCTATACCTTGTGGTTTAGTGTTCTTGTTTGATTTTAACTTGTGATTTTGTGTTCATAACCTTAGACTTCCATCGCGGAGGATTCAAGGACATTCGTGGTATACCTCCTCGGGTGTCTAATCTCCTTACCTTCACAGAAGGTAAAAGGGGATTGCCTAGGGATATTCAATGACTATATGCATGTGTGTATGTGTTTACTTGAGTGATTTGAATATTATTATGATGTGGAGCAAACACTTGAATGACTTGTTTACTTGAAATATTGTGATTATTACCTGCCTTAAAGTATTGTGAGTTGTATATATGTGATGAACTGTCGTTAACTGTGATATTATTGTTCAGAATATATTACTGTTGATTGAAGTTTGAGAAGACGGACTTGAGACTGTGCTCAATGATTATAAGGATTAAAAGCCTTAATAAGCCTTGAATAGAACTTTGAAAGTATTGATTTCACTTATAAAAGTTCCTTGTGTAAAACGCTTACTTCAAGAGAATGAGATTCTTGTTTTGAAAAGAAACGTTGAAGTGTTTTTAAGTCAATAGAAACTACCTTTTTATGATCCAAAGTTTGTACGAGAGAAAACCTTTTTCGAACCCCTTTGAATAAACCCCTTTGAAAATATTTTACTTTATTCCATCAAGGTTTTCCAAAGCAAACGAATTTCCTAATTGTTTTATAAAAGGATTTGTAAAGGAAAAGATTTTCTCCTAAATGATTTAGAAACGTTCCGGTTACTTGGATAAGTGACCGAGGTTTTGTTTTGATTTTTGATTTTTCACTGAGCTAAAAGTAAGCACATGTGAAAGAGAATCTAGTTCGTGAGACGTCGCCTCTAGCATTCAATTTTATGCATGTGATCTGGGATCCGTGTCATGAATTACGGACCAAGGGTCCTCATCGTGATATTATAGGCTAGGAGTCCTGATCTTGGAATTGAGGACCGTGTGTCCTAATTTTTTTGTTATGGGCTAGGAGTCCTTATCATGATGGAATAAAACATGGATAAAATTATAATTGTTTCTACAACCACAACCTTGGACTGCGGCATCGGTCTAAGGTGTTGTGATTGAGCAATCGGATTTTGTGTCTTGTGTTATTGATTTTCAAGTAATGAAAATTGTGAATAATCGTTAGCTTTGGGCTTCGACAACGGAAAAGAGTGAACACAAAGAAAATTCTCGATAATGAAAAGTCTTTTATTCATATGCATTTCCCCTTAGCAGACATGCTTAAGTTACCGAATACCCACTTAAGATGTGGTATTCGATGATGTATACATCTGAATGGCCGTTATAAGGGATTCGTGATGATGTTGATCCGGGTGCATGAGGTGACGGAGACAACTTGCCAATACGGCATACGAGCCTGATCAACTCTTTCTTTCTTAATGATAAAATGGTGATGGTATCTCATGAGATTAAGTTTAGAGCCTGATGATTGAAGTGTCATGCATTATTTTTATCAAACTGATTGATTCGGGTATGAGACGCACTGAAATAATACTTGTTGTTTACCTATGAATAATGTTTTAAATGTTAATATGCCAATGTGTTGTATGTATCATGTATGTGGTTGTTGTATGATATATCCATTTGCCGGTGTCTCACTCTTACAGTTATATCAGGTCTCTTCGGGATTTGATGTAGTACCTTGGTACTCTAGTACCGATGTTGCAGAGGAGTCTTTCTAAGTCACTTGGAGACCTAGTGTTAGAGGTTGGGAAAGTATTCTGATTGGGGTTCTCTCCAATGAATATTTGATAGAATCACCAGCTTAGGATTCTGAGTTGGGTTGTATATCTAAAGAGGTCGGTAAATGTAGTGTTATGCACATCCATCTGTAGTTTGAACCTTTTCTTTCGAAAGTGGAAACTTAGAGAAATGTTGTATGTCATGGTAACTTTGTTACGAACGTGACTTTACGTTTTCAATGTATATATGATGGATTTCTGAGTTATCCTTAAAGAAAAACTTTATACCCCAGTTTCTGACTTAGAAGAAAACAATTTTCCGAAACCAACCAGCAAATTATCTTTTAATTTAAATTCCGCATGTATTACATAGTAATACCTAGTGGGGGTGTTACAGGTGGAATCAGAGCTGGTCGAGTCTTTCGGGATCTTTGGGAAATAGGTATGTTGTGTTGACGTTGTGTTTTCTCTGAATTAAGTTTTATTTGGATCACTTCTTAGAAGTAATGTGTTTTGATACGCCTTTACACGTTTCATTTTCTGGTTGTGGCCTGACTGATTTGTTCGACAGGTCAGTTATGGAACCAGCACCAAAAGGTGGATGTGGACGTGGACAAGGACGTGGACGCAGTCGTGGACGCAGTCGTGGACGCGCAGAGGTGGTCCTATTTGCGGTCGTGCCAACATGAATGAGAATTATGACGACAGAGTGAACTATGCTGCTCAGGCTATGGAAAACGTGGCAGCGCCTATTGCACATCAATCTGCTATGATGACTGCCCAGAACCAACAGGAACAAGCTCGAGCTGAGCAGGCTATTGAAGGCAAAAATTTAACTGCTTTTAGACGCCAAAATCCATCCCAATTTCTTGGAGACGTGGATCTTGTGAAAGCTGACTTATGGAATCAGGAGTTAGAGAAAATTTTTAAGCTAATTCACAGTCCTGAGGGAGTGAAGGTATCCTATGCCACTTTTCTGTTGGTCGGTGATGCTGAGAATTGGTGGAAGGGTACCGAACAGCTGCTGGAAGCAGAGAATCAGGAGATCACTCGGGGAGTATTCCGAACCAGGTTCTTAGACAAGTATTTTCCTCAAAGTGCACGAGCTGAGAAGGAGCAAGAATTTCTACAATTTCAGCAGAAAGAATTAACTGTTGGAGAGTACGGGGCAAGGTTTGAATCTCTTGCCAAGTACTTTCGCTTTTTCCACAACAACCCAAGTGAAGATTGGAAGTGCGAGCGTTTTCCGAAAGGACTGCATTTCGAAATCAAGGAATCAATACCACCATTGGAATCCGGAATTTCCGAGCCTTAGTAGAGAAGTGTAGGAAATTGGAACTCATGAGGAAGGAAAGAGGCAATGGAGAAACTATTGGAGGACCCACTCGTTCCAAAGACCGATATCAAAATCAGAATAAAAAAGGGAAGCAGCACCGGAGGGAACCTTATTTCCGACCACAAGGGAATGACCAGAATCAACAACAGCATCGTTCTGATAATTCAAAATCGGGAAGTGGAGGCCAACAGAACCAAAACCGAGGCCAATTTCGAAGATGTTACAAGTGTGGAAACCCAGATCACATGGCTGATGTTTGCCCACGCAAGGGAACGAAATGTTACAACTGTGGAGAAATAGGACACTTGTCAAGGGAATGCACCAAGGTTTGAAAGGACTGTCAACACCTTAGGGACTGATAGACCCACGGCAAAGTGAAGAATTTACACCATGACTTTAGCTGGAGCTTCACAGTCTGATGATCTTTTAAGACATAAGTAGTGTGCAATTTGATGGTCTTATGGCAGTGGTCTATAATTCTAAATTGTAATAGGATTCTAAGTATAATCGTGTTTTGACGCCCTTAAGTATTTGACTCTCTAGGGTCTCCTATGTTACTAGTCTTTTCAGTGAATGTATGTTTCTTACGACTTTTGGGAATAAAAGTCTCTTTAAGAAATTTATTCCAGTTCCCTTCTCTTTTTGATTGTTGTGGCCGGTTTAGACTTTGGATCCAATCTTTCTTTTCCTAGAGTTGTGAATTGCCTTGTTGTTGCACGGGATGGGTATGTGTATAAAAGAAGTTTCTTGATAAAACTTAATCTAATCACTTTTACTTTTGGTAGAAGCGATTCAATTTGAATTCTTATCGAACTGTTTCTCGTTTAAATTTTTGAATAGGAAATTCTAGTGAAAGGAGAAACTTTTTAGATTCATGATTGTAAACGTGTACCGATCATACATTTTTCCCTCCCTGAACCTACTAAAGGATCTTCATACACTGATGTTTCTGTATTCTTTTGGATTGATGAAATTCTTTTAGACACTTTCTTCTGATAGTATGATCTTGATAGTAAGAGATCCTGTTTAGTTTCAAGTTACGTAATTTCGAGGACGAAATTCTTTTTAGAGGAGTAGTATTGTAACGCCCTGTTTTTCCTATGATTTATGTAGCAGTAAATACATATTTAAATGTATTTATTTTAGATTAAACTCAGAGGATGATTTTAATTAAACTAAAATCATTTTCTTGTGTTGTTATATCCTATGAAGTCACGGTAGAAATTTCGGTTGAAAATTCAGACGGAAGCCGGTCTGCGTTTTCACTGTGGTACAAGTTTACTGTGCAGAAAACCTAATTTTGACCCATGAACGAAATGGTTAGTGTTTTTATTATGTTTCCTTCAACTTTGGTTATTTTGAAAATTTTCGTTCAAAAATAGAATATAATATTTTATTCGGGCGAAAACATCGGAAGAATTACGATCGGAAATGAAATCGGGTACGAAATTGAGCAGATTATGGAGCACAAAAGAAGTTAATTGACTTAATAGGACATGATGGAAATGGGTTATGACACACTCCAAAAGTGTAATCATCACACATTTCAAATTATATTATATTCTAAAAACCTATTTTTCTCTTTCCTCTTCAACCAAACAAGGCACAAGGTCAAAACTTGCTCTCAAGCTCATTTCTATCTCCTCAATTTCTTGCCACTCTCTCCCTTCTCTATATATACACTTCTCATTTTCACTTCATCATCTTCCTTCTTCAAACTCCATTAAACCTTCATCTTCTTCCTTTCTTTTAAAAGTTCAAGCTCTTAAAGCTTTAGTTTTTGTTCATCTTTTCTACTTGAGTTCTTCATTAAAGTGCTTTCTTATACTAAGGGTAATGCTCTCATATGAATCTTTTTTAAGTTTCATCTTTTATTTTTTAGTTTACTTTTACGTGTTCTTTATATGTTTTAAACTTCTAAAATCTCTTTAAAATGGTAGAAAACTCCTTTTGAGTTGAAACCACTTTCTATAGTCTTGTATTAACTTATATTTTCACATACTAAGAGGTTGTTTAAAACAAAAATCTCTACCTATCTCTTCAAATGAAGGCCTAATGCTTGCATTTGTGACCTAGGAGGTTTTGTTTCAACTTTTGGAATATGATCATGTGTTTGAGTTTCTATATCCATTGATCTTAAATCTATAAATCTTTCAAGGTTTGATAGCTTGTTCCTATGATGGCCAAAAATATGAATAAGTAGGCCTATGATACTATGTTTCAACTTTCCAAGTATGATCATGGATTTAGAACTCTTAATACCTTGTGATTCTAAATCTAAGGGTTATTGTTAAACAAAGAATATTTTCCTCATCATCCTATGATGGCTGAAACTTAGAGGTTAGGAGCTAGGATGTTTGAGTTTTTATTTTTCCAAAATGATCATGGACTTGATCTCCATAAGATATTTGGATGCTAAGTCTAAGAGATTGGAAAGTTTAAGGATTTCTAACTTGTTTATTCTATGTTATTAAAGCTAGGATGTATTACTTTCATTTTTCCAAGAGGATCATGGACTTGAGCTCCATAAGATATTTGGATGCTAAGTCTAAGAGATTGGAATGTTTAAGTTTCCATTGTTTTCCAAAATGATCATGGACTTGAGCTCCATAAGATATTTGGATGCTAAGTCTAAGAGATTATAAAGTTTAAGGATTTCTAACTTGTTTATTGTTGAGTCACCGGCAAGTGTACCGGGTCGTCGCAAGTAATAAAATAAACACGGTAAGAAATTACCGAGGTCGAACACAAGGATTGGGCGACCAATTCGACTAATCCGTGGGAAATCCGATGCGTTTGTTCAAGTAACAGAAAGTGGTTGAGAGAGAGAGATTATTATCGCAATTCAATAACAAATCAAATAAAGCTAAGGTTTTAAAATGAGAAATTAAAATATTTAGGGTCTCAAATCCACCTACCCAATCATGTATAGTACCCAAGTGATGATGAATTCCTCCCTAAGTTCAATTACGATGTCAACCGGGACCCCCAATTTCTCCTATATCCACTGTCGTGCTCAATAGGACGTATTCGACGATTGGATTAAGTACTTACTAGGTCTCATAATCCTAATCTCGAATTCTATTAATTCTTGTTCCCTATAAGGTTGCACTAATCTCCTAAATCCACTGTCGTGCTCATTATTCAATTAGTGATTCCAATCCAAGTTCTAAAACGCGAATCGCCGATCAGCCTCAACACGTTTAACTAGTTAATCACGCAATACATATGATCAACGCATTCAAATCAGAATTGGAAAATATTCATTGAGAGAAGGGGAGAAAAACATACATCACATGAACATTATACCGCCATGGGCGGCTTCATTGATCCCTCGGACGAGGGGATTAGTTCCTCATGCCCGTGACGACGCACAAACAATCCGACATAATCTCCATAATAAAATAAAATAAGAAAAAGGGAGAAGCAGCTCCAGAAGAAAACAAGGATTCGTAACTAAACTGATCTAAACAAGTGGAAAAACTTGGATCCCCAAATCTGATCTGAAACAGCCTATAAATAGGGATTCTGGTTCTCGGCCGCTCGCGGGGCGAACCATCTTTCGCGAGGCGAACATTAGTTTTGGCGCGCTTTCAATTTGGATTCTCGCGAGGCGAGAGTGTGTTCGCGGGGCGAGTCTTCAAACCTTAATCTGTCACAGCCGTGACCTTCATCACGGCTAGGTCGTGATGGTCTCTGTCTTCCAGGGTCTTCAAACTCTCGCGGGGCGAACTTCCTCTCGCGGGGCGAGACTTCAAGCCTTAATCTGTCACAGCCGTTACCTTCATCACGGCTAGGTCGTGATGGTCTCTGTCTTGCAGGGCTTCATTATTCGCGAGGCGAGAATATTCTCGCGGGGCGAGACAGAATTGATGACGTTGCTGCTTAGCTGATCTTCAGACTTGCGAGGCGAGCATCCACTCATGGGGCGAGCATCTCCAGAATGGAAATTTCCACTATTTCTTGACTTTCCTTGACTCCCGGAGCTTCACTTCTAACCTGAAACAATAAAAAGACACAAAAAGCGTAATTCTATTCAAAATAGACTAAAAACTACTAAAAATGCCTAGAACGAGTAAAAGTCTACTTAGGAACAAAACAAGGCCAAATTTGAGTAAAACGAGATTGAACTCGAATAATTTGCACAAAAACCACAGTCCATCTAGTTATAAAACTAGATAAGCCAAAGGCTTATCAAAACACCCCAAACTTAAACCTTGCTTGTCCCCAAGCAAGCTAAAACTCAAAAACGACTCAAGACTTGGCAAGCTTAAGGGAATCAATCGATTTCGCACAAATTTCATGCACTCAAAACAGTTTTTTTTTTCTCCAATGATTGCCCCCCTACATTAACGTAATCCCCACATTCATTTACTTTAAACAATTGAGAACTTCATCATTCATGCAATCATTAATCTAAGTTGAAGATCGGAGTCACACACAAAAGGAAGATCACCAATTTCAAACAATTGCCTTCCTCACAAGGGTATGTAAAATTTCACTCATTCGCTCAAATTCGTCTAGGCTATCAACTTTTCACTCAATTTCACATATCAAGAGCACTTCCCATGAATTTGATTTTTATCTCAAAAATGGTTCCCACGAAAACATGCATGCAACATCAATAGGTCTTTTAAAGGTTGTAGTGGGGCCTGGCTAAGGGTAGGATATTCAAGGATGCTAGGCTTAAGTCCCTAGGAACTAAGAGAGCATGAGCATTTCACACATCTTCCACTCAAATTCCTTTTTCCATTTTTCTTTTTGCCTCGGGTGACTACAGCCCTTTTCCTTGCTTTTTTTTTCTTTGGGTTTCAACCTTTATTTTTCTTTTTCTCACCCCCAATATGACACATCACCTTGTAGCCACCCCAAACTTAGTTCCTCACAACCATTCTCTTGCTACGCTTCCATGCTCTCCTAATCCTAAGATTGGGTTAACATGGTTTTTCAGATTTTGGCTTGTAATATAGGGTCATCAAGAAACAATAGGCTAATTAGGCTCAATGTGGTTAACTAGGGAACATGCATTCGGGTTGGTTCTTTTTAGGCCAAGTAGTTATTCAAAGAAAATTGCCTAAATCATTTGATGCAACATATAAACATGCAAACCATGAAGAGATTTAAGCAATTTCGGGAAAGTGCAACTTAATAGTGATTCACACAATCAAAAACAAAGTTGGAGGCTCTAATCCTCACCTGGACATCTTGCAAATTGTTTGACCGAGATACGATTCCTAGTGTGTGCACCCCCCTCACCCCAAACTTATCATAAATCAAGTAATCACAATAAAATTCTCAAAGTTCAGTTTTCAATTTTTTCACATGGGGATCAACTTTTCTACTATCAGAACCGAGGGGTAAAATCATCAATGGTCAAAATAATTCATGCAATCAATCTATGCTCAATTTAATTAAAATCCAACAAACTTGCCGACACACTATTCATACACAAACTCTTGATCTTCTCAAACTATTCAAGAGTGACAAACAAAAACAAAACAAAAGCAAAAATAAAAGTGAGGAGAGGAGAGGGTGCTCCCTGATCAAGCTTCCATGGTTGCCTCCTCATCTAATTGGTCTCATGGGCTCCCTTCTGTTGCATAGTGACCGCGCTGTCGCCACGCGCCAAAAAGAACGAGCGTTTACAAAAATAATGTAGTGTAGAGCGACAACTCGGATCGTCTCTCAAGGACTCTTTAGTGTTGTTATTATTAACAGAAAAAATTAGAAAAAGTTAGAACTGGGGGTTTTGAGATTTGAAACTAAATTAAGAAAACAAAATAATGAAAACAAAGTAGTTAAAGAGAATAACAAATAAACAAAAGCGATTAACCTACTGTTCTCAGTTTCCCACTATCATTGGTGCATGCAAATCCTAAGCAGATACTAATCCCCTCCCGGTTGTAGCAACAATTAACAAACGAAAACCGCGACTACAGATGTATGTTCCTATTCCCGAAATAACAAACGGGGTTAAGCTCTCATGAACAAACGAACATGAATGAACACACGCGAAATAACAAACGCGATTATATATAGGAACATTACATCACCGAAATGAAACAATACAACACTATACATTCCTGAAATAACAAACAGAAACATATAGCATTGCATTGAAAAGAGAAAAGCATACAAAACAGGAATACAAGAACCTCAAGTGCAAATGGAAACCAATCCCAGTAGATTAATCTAGGAGACTAACTCTCCATTACAGAAGTAAACATAAAAGAAAAGGAAGGAAAATAAACTACTACTACTGACTATCAAAGACTAGCCAAAATGGCTAACTCTCCGACTTTCTCGCCATAGAGAGCGTTTATATACAACTTCTGAAATTCAAGGCCTCGCGAGGCGAAGCATTGCTCGCGAGGCGAATAACACGAAAGGTCTGCAACTCTTTGTCTTCTCGCGAGGCGAGCATCGCTCGCGAGGCGAACGCTTCAAATTCCCAAACCGCAACGCCGTGGCCTTCAACACGGGCAAGCCGTGATCGTCTCTCGACTTTTCATGGTTGGATGATTCGCGAGGCGAGCCATTTATTGCAGGGCGAACCAGAGACTTTGCATTTTCTTGGAACAGTCAGCTTCGGGGTGGCGAGGCGAGCAGCCTTCTCGCGGGGCGAGAAACTCCCGAATTATTCCTTTTTATTTACCTGAAAATAGAAAGTAAAAGTAAATACTTTATTCACTCTAAATCAACTAAATTAACTTAAAAACAATTTACAGACTCAAAATACTACTTAAGGACAATCAAGTCTAATTTGGGTAAAATTGATATAAAATAAGCACAAGGCCAAGGTCTTTACTAGTTATAAAACCAGTCAAACAGAGGCTCATCAAAATACCCCAAACTTAAACTTTGCTTGTCCTCAAGCAAACTAAAACTTAAAAACTTAAAAACTTAAAAAGACTCAAGACCTGGCAAGCTTAAAAGATTCAATCAACTTTCGCACAAATTTCAAGCAATTTATCAAAATACTTTCAATGTTCCCCCCTTTACAAACAAAGCAATCCCCAAAATCTTTCATTCTAAACAATTGAGAATTTCATTATTTAAACAATCATCAATCTAAGCAGGGGATCCAAGTTACACACAAAAGAGAGATCACCAAATTCAAACAAATGCCTTCCTCACAAGGGAAATTTATGTTTCACTCAATCGCTCAGTTTGTGTCAGGCTATCAACATTTCACTCAGTTTTCACTTTTAAGAGCACTTCCCATAAATTTGATTTTCATCTCAAAATGGTTCCCACAGAAAATATGCATACAACATCAAAAGGTCTTTTATGGGTTGTAATGGGGCCTGGCTAAGGGTAGGATATACAAAGGTACTAGGCTGAAGACCCTAGGAACTAAGAGAGCATGAACATTATTTACACTTTGAAATTCACTCAAGTTCCTTTTCTCATTTTTCTTTTATGCCTTGGGTGACTACAACCTTTTTATTTCTTTTTGGCATTTTTGCACTTTTAATTTTATTTTATTTTTTTTTCCTTTTTTTTTTCATTCTCTTTTTTTTTTCTATATTTTTTTTCACAATTTTTTTTTTTTCAATCCCAAACAACACATTACACCTTGCAGCCACCCCAAACTTTAGTTTCTTGCACCCATTCTAAGATTCCATGCTCTCCTAATCCTAAGATCGGGTTAACATGGTTTTCCAGATTTTTTTGGGCTTATAACATTAGTTTATCAAGAAGCAATAGGCTAATCAGGCTCAAAGGGGCTAACTAGGGAACATGCATTAGGAATTGGTTATTTTAGGCTAAGTAGCTATTTACAAAGAAAATGCCTAAATCATTTGAAGCAAACATATAATCATGCAAACCAAAAAGAGATTCAATCAAATTCAGGAAAGTGCAACTTAAAAAGTGATTTTCACACAGTTTAAAACATGTTGGAGGCTCAAAACCTCACCTGGACATTTTTGCAAATTATTTGACAGAGATTCTATCCCTAGTGTGTGCTTCCTATCACCCCAAACTTATCATAAATCATGCCATCATAATAAAATCTCAAAGTTCAGTTTTCAATTTCACATGGGAATCACTTTTCAAAAATTTTTCAAATCCTAGGGGGAAACAGTCAAAACATATCATGCAATCATCTATGCAAAATCAACCAAATCCATCAAACTTGCCATAACCAAGACTCAACACACAAATACAACTCCTGAGCTTCTCAAATTATTCAGGAGCTTTATTGAAAATAAAACAGAAATAAAATAAGAAAATTAAAAAGAGATAAGGTAAAGAAAAACTCATTGAAGGGCGGTTCCACCAGGATCCCATTGCTTGTAGCATAAGGCCCACATGGTAGCCAAAGGACTGAAATTTATTCCAAGCCTCCCTAACTTGCAGCTTTGATACGGAGGTGAGCACTTGACAACCATGATAACTCCACCCAGTGCGGCGGACTTCTCACTACCTCTGGGGTCACAGCTGACCTCCTTCTCAATAAAGTCTCCCCAATAGAAGCGGGGCTCAACCTCTTGGATTGGCCATGGTGCAGAATCCAAGGGTTTAAACTCCATCTCTGGTTCCTCAGGGGGAAATGGTAAACAGTTAGAAATGGTTAACGGTGCTGCTTCATTCTCATTATCATCCTGCAAAATAGAGTCAAGAAACCCAGCACAAACAGCACACGGGTTAGTGTCAGTACAGTTAGTACATGTAGTAAAAGAAACTAAGTTAGTAAAGGTCCGATTGTCTGACTCTCGGACTTCGCTACGGTTCATCCACCCCATCACTCTCAACACCTGCATCTAAAACCAAAGATTCTTTTTTATCCTCAAGCACGGTGGAGCGAATGTCCTCTTGATCCTCCTGATCCTCATTTTCTTTGTTTCCTTTCAAGTATAAACCTACATAACAGTGTATACACAAAGCAGCAGTACCATCACAATAACAATCATTAGAATCAGGGGATTCAACACATAATTCATCATCAACAGAAATATCATCATCAGAATTATTATCAAAAGTATTTTCAGGAATAACCATCTGTGAATCCTTATGTTCCTCAAGGGGCTGTGGAGTTCGCATCGCAGCCGAGTTGGCGGTAACTTGATCAATTAGAGCCCACAACTTTTGAGATTCAGCTTGGTCCCTCTGTTGGGCTTCACGATTACTTGCCTCCATTTCCTCTATCCTCTGTTGAATTTCAAGATTGTATGCCATCCGTTGATTGTTCTCTTCCATTTGTTGAAGCATTGAAGCAATCTCATCCAAGGTGCTCTGTGAAGATTCGGAAGGTGCAGAGGTGGTCACTTGGCTAGGATAGTATGGTGGTGGCTCATTAAAACTAGGATAATACATGCAAGGTGGTGGTTCATAATAAACATTCGGCAAATATCCATACATGTAATTATCCATGGGGGAAAATAAAATTTACAGACCAGACAAAGCAGACAAAACAAATTAGCAAAGCAAAAAAAAGTTTTTTTTTTTTTTTTTTCCAAAAATTATTTTCTGCTAATAACAACAAACCAGAGTCCCCGGCAACGGCGCCAATTTTTGACCGCGCTGTCGCCACGCGCCAAAAAGAACGAGCGTTTACAAAAATAATGTAGTGTAGAGCGACAACTCGGATCGTCTCTCAAGGACTCTTTAGTGTTGTTATTATTAACAGAAAAAATTAGAAAAAGTTAGAACTGGGGGTTTTGAGATTTGAAACTAAATTAAGAAAACAAAATAATGAAAACAAAGTAGTTAAAGAGAATAACAAATAAACAAAAGCGATTAACCTACTGTTCTCAGTTTCCCACTATCATTGGTGCATGCAAATCCTAAGCAGATACTAATCCCCTCCCGGTTGTAGCAACAATTAACAAACGAAAACCGCGACTACAGATGTATGTTCCTATTCCCGAAATAACAAACGGGGTTAAGCTCTCATGAACAAACGAACATGAATGAACACACGCGAAATAACAAACGCGATTATATATAGGAACATTACATCACCGAAATGAAACAATACAACACTATACATTCCTGAAATAACAAACAGAAACATATAGCATTGCATTGAAAAGAGAAAAGCATACAAAACAGGAATACAAGAACCTCAAGTGCAAATGGAAACCAATCCCAGTAGATTAATCTAGGAGACTAACTCTCCATTACAGAAGTAAACATAAAAGAAAAGGAAGGAAAATAAACTACTACTACTGACTATCAAAGACTAGCCAAAACTGGCTAACTCTCTGACTTTCTGCCATAGAGCAGTTTATATACAACTTCTGAAATTCAAGGCCTCGCGAGGCGAAGCACTGCTCGCGAGGCGAATAACACGAAAGGTCTGCAACTCTTTGTCTTCTCGCGAGGCGAGCATCGCTTCGCGAGGCGAACGCTTCAAATTCCCAAACTGCAACGCCCGTGGCCTTCAACACGGGCAAGCCGTGATCGTCTCTGACTTTTCATGGTTGGATGATTCGCGAGGCGAGCCATTTATTCGCGGGGCGAACCAGAGACTTTGCATTTTCTTGGAAGCAGTCGGCTCGGGGTGGCGAGGCGAGCAGCCTTCTCGCGGGGCGAGAAACTCCCGAATTATTCCTTTTTATTTACCTGAAAATAGAAAGTAAAAGTAAATACTTTATTCACTCTAAATCAACTAAATTAACTTAAAAACAATTTACAGACTCAAAATACTACTTAAGGACAATCAAGTCTAATTTGGGTAAAATTGATATAAAATAAGCACAAGGCCAAGGTCTTTACTAGTTATAAAACCAGTCAAACAGAGGCTCATCACATAGCATCCTGGAAGAACTCCTAGCTTGGGTTGCCTCCCAAGAAGCGCTTGTTTAACGTCCCGAGCCTGACTCAAGTCACCCCTAAGGGTTAATCCGGAAGGTCTTGCTTGCCATGCCATGCCTCAATCCGTTTCCTGTAGGCTCTTGCCCTTTCATATGCTCGCATGCTGTTCCCGGACAACTCATTTAAGTCCAGCATCCTTCTATAATCAGCACGAACTCTCCACCCCGTGATGGTCTGCATTGACCACCATGGTTGTGCCACCTTTCAACTTCGGTGCTTTACCATTCTTTTTCATGCCTTTGTTGCTGAGCTCCTTCTTTGCACATTCTTCCCCTGGGAGACTCGGTAAGGCTTCCATGTCTTTCAACCACTCGAGATAGACCTCATCCCCCAAAGGGTCTTTTTCCTCACTGTCCCCATATCATGGGATTTTACCGACACTTTTGCAAGTGAAGAACCATGGGCTTCTCGAGTTGCCTTTGCCTTGACAGTTGGATCCACCATATCCACTCGATACACTTCCGTCCTCTCTGCAGGGTGCTTCATTGCTTCAAAGAGATTGAAGACTACCTCATCATCTTGCACCCTTAGAGTGAGTTTCCCTTGTCGCACATCTATCAAGGCACCCCCAGTGGCCAAGAAGGGCCTACCCAATATGAGAGGGACCTCGGCGTCTTCATCCATATCAAGCACTACAAAGTCCGCCGGAAATATGAGCTTATCCACTTTTACTAACAAGTCTTCGACCACCCCATAAGGATATTTTATAGAGCGATCGGCTAGTTGGAGCGACATCCGTGTATCCTTGAATTCTTTGATCCCCAACCTCTTCATCATAGAGAGGGGCATCAAGTTGATGCTTGCCCCTAGATCACATAATGCCTTCCCTACAGTCATCCCCCCAATGGTGCATGGTATCGAAAAAGAACCGGGATCCTTCAACTTTGGAGGCAGTTTTCTTTGAAGAATGGCACTACACTCCTCGGTCAAAGCAACCGTTTCCTCATCCACTATTCTCCGCTTCTTGGTGAGAAGTTCCTTCATAAACCGGGCATATGATGGCATCTGTTCCAAGGCTTCCGCAAATGGAAAGTTTGTGGAAGACATCAAGGAATTTGTTGAACTGCTTATCTTGTTGAGGCTTCTTCAATCTTTCAGGATATGGCACCTTCATGTAGGGCGGGAGGTCTTGGGGTTCATCCCACTTCTTCTTTCGGAACTCTTCATCCACAAGCTTCAGCCTTCCCCCTTGCTCTGGTGCCTTGTCACTTGCCAACTTCTCTTTCTCAGGTTGCTCCTCCTCAACATGTGGTTGTTCTGGGGCCTTGTCTTCCTCTAAACTGGTTGCACTGCTATTAGATCCCAACACCCTACCGCTTCTAGTTGTTATGGCATTGCAATGGTTCTTAGGGTTGTTCTCGGTATCACCTGGGAAAGTGCCTGGGAGACGCTCATTTAGTTGCTTTGCGAGTTGGGCAATATGTGTCTCTAGATTGTGAATTGTCGCCCCTGTATGCGTTGCCAACTTGTCAACTGTCGCATTCACCTTCTCTAAAGTTGTGCCTGTAAAGGTTGACAACTTCTCGACTGTCGCGCTCATCTTCTCAAAGGCCAACTCCCAAGGTTACCTTCCATCATCTGTTATTTGCAACTGATTAGGCCCCGAAAGAGCCTGCTGGGTATTGCGCTGCTGGATTCCAATGTTTGGCCTCAGACCCTGTTGAGGTTGTTGTTGCCCGGCTAGACCACCACTAGCATTACTCCAAGCGAAACCCGGATGGTCTCTCCTCATATACCCCCTATTCTGATTCTGACTGTAGTCATTCTGTCTGTTCCTCTGATAGTTGTTCTGGGGCACAGTGTCATAGAAGTTGTGGCATGAGTCCACATGTTCCTGAGAGAAGTTGAGCGGACATCTATGAGTGTCATGATTTCCATTACAATTGTCACAACCCGGAGGCATCCCCTCATGTATCACATTAACCCTTTTGTTTCCAGACAAAGCCTCATTCTGCATCTTCAACAATATGTTTTGCTCAAGAATGGCTTCCATT
Organism: Sophora flavescens; assembly: GCA_030762895.1. Classification (NCBI taxonomy): domain Eukaryota; kingdom Viridiplantae; phylum Streptophyta; class Magnoliopsida; order Fabales; family Fabaceae; genus Sophora; species Sophora flavescens. The sequence continues at coordinate 6,935,131 of CM061067.1, read as the reverse complement.
GTCCCAGCACTAATTCCACTTGAGGTTTCCCTTCCACGGTTGTAATCATTATATGACATCTTCTCCAATAATGCCCATCCATCCTCAGCTGATAAATAGGAAAAAGAACCGCCAACTGCGGCATCACAGTTCATCTGATAGCGTCCCCTCAACCCGTTAAAGAAATGCTGAACTTTGGAGACCGGGTCAAAGAACGCTGAAGGGCATCTTCTCAGGAGCCCGTTGTACCTCTCTCAGGCCTCATTATAGGTTTCATCTTCTGTCTGCCTGAAGGATGTGACGGCAATTCTTGCTTGTGCCGCCTTCTGAGGGGGAAAATATTTGGTTAGGAACTTTTGTGCCATTTGCTCCTAAGTTCTGATTGTGTTCCTATCCAAGCTGTCAACCCAATCGCGAGCGACATCCCTAAGAGAGAGAGGGAAAAGCCGCAAGCGAAACTCATCTTGTGAGACTCCTCTTGTCTTTTGTAAGTCACAAGCTTCAAGGAAGCGAGTGATGTGTCTATGAGGGTCCTGTTTGCCACTCCCATCAAACTGATTCTCACGGATCTGGAATGTGACACATCCCTCCACTCTGAAGGAGTCTGTATTCAGGTTGCCCCTCACAATAGAAGAATCACAATCACCCAAGCTGGGTAGATCGTACTCGAAGAGAGGCTTGTAACGAGGAGGAGGAGGAGGAGGGTTTTCTTCAGCCATGTCCTCTATTTTAATTCCTTCAAGTCTCTTCCGTTCCCTGGCTTCTTTCCTTAATCTCGTCTCGGTCCTGGTGATCTCTGAATCAAATAGCAGGTCCTCTTGTGAAAGGGTACCTCGCATACAAAAACACGGCAAGACCAAGTGGAATCAAAGAAGTAGAGAGAAATAATAAGGAAATAACAGAAAAATAAAAATAAAATCAACTTAACCAATCAATCCAATTTCCTAAAAATTAGGAAAATTGGTTGTGCCAATCCCCGGCAACGGCGCCAAAAACTTGTTGAGTCACCGGCAAGTGTACCGGGTCGTCGCAAGTAATAAAATAAACACGGTAAGAAATTACCGAGGTCGAACACAAGGATTGGGCGACCAATTCGACTAATCCGTGGGAAATCCGATGCGTTTGGTCAAGTAACAGAAAGTGGTTGAGAGAGAGAGATTATTATCGCAATTCAATAACAAATCAAATAAAGCTAAGGTTTTAAAATCAGAAATTAAAATATCTAGGGTCTCAAATCCACCTACCCAATCATGTATAGTACCCAAGTGATGATGAATTCCTCCCTAAGTTCAATTACGATGTCAACCGGGACCCCCAATTTCTCCTATATTCACTGTCGTGCTCAATAGGACGTATTCGACGATTGGATTAATTACTTACTAGGTCTCATAATCCTAATCTCGAATTCTATTAATTCTTGTTCCCTATAAGGTTGCACTAATCTCCTAAATCCACTGTCGTGCTCATTATTCAATTAGTGATTCCAATCCAAGTTCTAAAACGCGAATCGTCGATCAGCCTCAACACGTTTAACTAGTTAATCACGCAATACATATGATCAACGCATACAAATCAGAATTGGAAAACATTCATTGAGAGAAGGGGAGAAAACCATACATTACATGAACACTATACCGCCATGGACGACTTCATTGATCCCTCGGACGAGGGGATTAGTTCCTCATGCCCGTGACGACGTACAAACAATCCGACATAATCTCCATAATAAAATAAAATAAGAAAAAGGGAGACGCAGCTCCAGAAGAAAACAAGGATTCGTAACTAAACTGATCTAAACAAGTGGAAAAACTTGGATCCCCCAAATCTGATCTGAAACAGCCTATAAATAGGGATTCTGGTTCTCGGCCGCTCGCGGGGCGAACCATCTTTCACGAGGCGAACATTAGTTTTGGCACGCTTTCAATTTGGATTCTCGCGAGGCGAGAGTGTGTTCGCGGGGCGAGTCTTCAAACCTTAATCTGTCACAGTCGTGACCTTCATCACGGCTAGGCCGTGATGGTCTCTGTCTTCCAGGGTCTTCAAACTCTCGCGGGGCGAGACTTCAAGCCTTAATCTGTCACAGCCGTTACCTTCATCACGGCTAGGCCGTGATGGTCTCTATCTTGCAGGGCTTCATTATTCGCGAGGCGAGAATATTCTCGCGGGGCGAGACAGAATTGATGACGTTGCTGCTTAGCTGATCTTCAGACTTGCGAGGCGAGCATCCACTCGCGGGGCGAGCATCTCCAGAATGGAAATTTCCACTATTTCTTGACTTTCCTTGACTCCCGGAGCTTCACTTCTAACCTGAAACAATAAAAAGACACAAAAAGCGTAATTCTATTCAAAATAGACTAAAAACTACTAAAAATGCCTAGAACGAGTAAAAGTCTACTTAGGAACAAAACAAGGCCAAATTTGGGCGAAAACGAGATTGAACTCGAATAATTTGCACAAAAACCACAGTCCATCTAGTTATAAAACTAGATAAGCCAAAGGCTTATCATTTATTCTATGTTATTAAATATAGGATGTATTACTTTCATTTTTCCAAGATGATCATAGATTTGAGCTCCATAAGATATTTGGATGCTAAGTCTAAGAGATTGGAAATTTTAGTGAATGATAGCCTATTTTACTAGCCTTAGCCGAATACCCTAAGTTTATAACTTTGTGGGATTTTAATTCAACTTTGTTAAATGATCATCGTTTATGAACTCCTAACACTTAAGGATCATAAATCCACGAGTTGTATAATTTTTGGGAATCTCTAACCCTAAGAACTAGTCTTGGCCGAACCTATACCTTGTGGTTTAGTGTTCTTGTTTGATTTTAACTTGTGATTTTGTGTTCATAACCTTAGACTTCCATCGCGGAGGAATCAAGGACGTTCATGGTATACCTCTTCAAGTGTCTAATCTCCTTACCTTCACAGAAGGTAAGAGGGGATTGCCTAGGGATATTCAATGACTATATGCATGCGTGTATGTGTTTACTTGAGTGATTTGAATATTATTATGATGTGGAGCAAACACTTGAATGACTTGTTTACTTTAACTATTGTAATTATTACTTGAAGTTGATTATTACTTGCCTTAAAGTATTGTGAGTTGTATATATGTGATGAACTGTCGTTAACTGTGATATTATTGTTCAGAATAAATTACTGTTGGTTTGAAATTTGAGAAGTCGAACTTGAGTCTGTGCTTAATGATTATAAGGATTAAAAGCCTTAATAAGCTTTGAATAGAACTTTGAAAGTATTGATTTCATTTATAAAAGTTCCTTGTTTAAAACGCTTACTTCAAGAGAATGAGATTCTTGTTTTGAAAAGAAACGTTGAAGTGTTTTTAAGTCAATAGAAACTACCTCTTTATGATCCAAAGTTAGTGTAAGAGAAAACCTTTTTCGAACCCCTTTGAATAAACCCCTTTGAAAATATTTTACTTTATTCCATCAAGGATTTCCAAAGCAAACGAATTTCCTAATTGTTTTATAAAAGGATTTGTAAAGGAAAAGATTTTATCCTAAATGATTTAGAAACGTTCCGGTTACTTGGATAAGTGACCGAGGTTTTGTTTTGATTTTTGATTTTTGATTTTTCACTGAGCGAAAAGTAAGCACGTGTGAAAGAGAATCTAGTTCGCGAGACATCGCCTCTAGCATTCAGTTTTATGCACGTGATCTGTGATCCGTGTCAAGAATTATGGACCAAGGGTCCTCATCGTGATATTATGGGCTAGGAGTCCTAATCTTGGAATTGAGGACTGTGTGTCCTAATTTTGTTGTTATGGGCTAGGAGTCCTTATCATGTTGAAATAAAACATGGATAAAATTATAATTGTTTCTACGACCACAACCTTGGATTGCGGCATCGGTCTAAGGTGTTGTGATTGAGCAATCGGCTTGTGGGTCCTGTGTTATTGATTTTCAAGTAATGAAAATTGTGAATAGTCGTTAGCTTTGGGCTTCGACAACAGAAAAGAGTGAACACAAAGAAAAGTCTCGATAATGAAAAGTCTTTTATTCATATGCATTTCCCCTTAGTAGACGTGCTTGAGTTACCGAAAACCAGCTTAAGATGTGGTATTCGAAGAAGTATACATCCGAATGGCCGTTATAAGGGATTCGTGATGATGTTGATCCGGGTGCATGAGGTGACGGAGACAACTTGCCAATGCGGCATACGAGCCTGATCAACTCTTTCTTTCTTAATGATAAAACGGTGATGGTATATCATGAGATTAAGTTTAGAGCCTTATTATTTTTATCAAACTGATTGATTCGGGTATGAGACCCACTGAAGTAATACTTGTTGTTTACCTATGAATAATGTCTTAAATTTTAATATGCCAATGTGTTGTATGTATCATGTATGTGGTTGTTGTATGATATATCCATTTGCCGGTGTCTCACTCTTACAGTTATATCAGGTCTCTTCGGGTTTTTCTGTAGTACCTTGGTACTCTAGTACCGATGTTGCAGAGGAGTCTTTCTAAGTCACTTGGAGACCTAGTGTTAGAGGTTGGGAAAGTATTCTGATTGGGGTTCTCTCCAATGAATATTTGATAGAATGACCAGCTTAGGTGTTTGAGTTGGGTTGTATATCTAAAGAGGTCGGTAAATGTATTGTTATGTACATCCATCTGTAGTTTGAACCTTTTCTTTCGAAAGTGGAAATTTAGAGAAATATTGTATGTCATGGTAACTTTGTTACGAACGTGACTTTACATTTTAAATGTATACATGATGGATTTCATAGTTATCCTTAAAGAAAAACTTTATACCCCGGTTTCTGACTTAAAAGAAAACAGTTTTCCAAAAGCAACCAGCAAATTATCTTTTAATTTAAATTCCGCATGTGTTATGTAGTAATACCTAGTGGGGGTGTTACAGGTGGTATCAGAGCTGGTCGAGTCTTTCAGGATCTTTGGGAAATAGGTCTGTTGTGTTGACGTTGTGTTTGCTCTGAATTAAGTTTTATTTGGATCACTTCTTAGAAGTAATGTGTGTTGATACGCCTTTACATGTTTCATTTTCTGGTTGTGGCCTGATTGATTTGTTCGGCAGGTCAGTTATGGAACCAGCACCAGAAGGTGGACGGGGACGAGGACGTGGACGCGGTCGTGGACGTGGTCGCAGAGGTGGTCCTATTGGCGGTCATGCCAACATGAATGAGAATTATGACGACAGAGTGAACTATGCTGTTCAGGCTATGGAAAACGTGGCAGCGGCTATTGCACATCAAACTGCTATGATGACTTCCCATAACCAATAAGAACAAGCTCGAGCTGAGTAGGCTATTGAAGGCAAAAATTTAACTTCTTTTAGACGCCAAAATCCATCCCAATTTCATGAAGGTATCCTATGCCACTTTTCTGTTGGTCGGTGATGCTGAGTATTGGTGGAAGGGCACCGAACAGCTGCTGGAAGCAGAGAATCAGGAGATCACTCGGGGAGTATTCCGAACCAGGTTCTTAGACAAGTATTTTCCTCAAAGTGCACGAGCTGAGAAGGAGCAAAAATTTCTACAATTTCAGCAGAAAGAATTAATTGTTGGAGAGTATGGGACAAGGTTTGAATCTCTTGCCAAGTACTTTCGCTTTTTCCAGAACAACCCAAGTGAAGATTGGAAGTGCGAGCATTTTGCGAAAGGACTGTGTTTCGAAATCAAGGGTTCAGTACTACCATTGGAAATCCGGAATTTCCAAGCCTTATTAGAGAAGTGTAGGAAAGTGGAACTAATGAGGAAGGAAAGAGGCAATGGAGAAACTATTGGAGGACCCACTCATTCCAAAGACCAATATCAAAATCAGAATCAAAAAGGGAAGCAGCATCAGAGGGAACCTTATTTCCGACCACAAGGGAATGACCAGAATCAACAACAGCATCATTCTGATAATTCAGAATCGGGAAGTGGAGGCCAACAGAACCAAAACCGAGGTAAATTTAGAAGATGTTACCTGTGTGGAAACCCAGATCACATGGCTGATGTTTGCCCATACAAGGGAACGAAATGTTACAACTGTGGAGAAATAGGACACTTGAAATGATTAATACAAAACCATCGTCTGCATATAATCAAAATGACAATAATAATTGAAGTTCATACATGATTGGTTGGTGTTCTATCCATCATGCTGGATTGAGATGGTGCAAAATTATTTATTTGTCTTGAAAGAATGTGATTAGAAGATGACAATGTAGACATAGGTTGTTTTCTACAATTCCTCTGGAATCTACTATCTGCTTTTGATGTCCCCATATTTTCTTTTCCTTCAAAATTGATTCCTAACAATTCCAGAAAAACAACAAACATAAAATATACTTACAAATGATTGGTAGCATTTTAAATTAATTAAGTATAAAATTGTAATTAAAAATAGGAAGTATGGATACCATTATTAACTGCATTCATTCGTTGCCTCTTATTATCTATAACATGTTTTCTATGAATCCTTGCAGCAGCTGCGAAAGTTGTAGGGGGATGTATCTTTGAGTTGGTCTTCATTGCTGTATCCAGTGAGTGTGCAAGGTTCAAACGAGGAAGACTTGATTTATTTCATGAGTGAGTTTTTTTTTGACAAACTATTTCATGAATTAGTTAACCATTATGTTTGGTTTTTTTAAAAGCAATATTAGGCAGGTGGTTTTAGTTAGAGAATATATATATTTTTTAGAATATATAAAATCATATATATATTTGTTGTCTTTATATCAAATCATATCATATATATAATATGTGGTCATAATTTTTTAGAATATTTAAGCATATAACAATTAATGAAATAAATTATAAATTATAAGTTAAAGAATTAATAAACGCATAAATTAATTGAACACAAAACAAAGATAGATATTGATTTGTTTGATATGAAAATCGAGTTAATGTCCAATTAAGATTTGTAAGTTTTGGACTGGAGGCATCATCCCCTCTTGAGCACCAAGAAAAATAAAAGATTTATAAAGTTTTGAATAATAGTTCATGAATAATTGAGTTGTCCAAAATAAATAATCATAATCATATATAATTAAATAATTTTTAACTGTTTTCCCAAATATCTCTTATTGTTTTCAGATTTTTTAAAGAAATTGTATATGCTCAAAAATTATAAATAATTACCAAATAAAAAAAAACCTAAAACACAATTTTTCTATGCTACCAATTACTATTTTGATTTTCAATACCATAGTTCTTATTCAATGATGGGTTAAGTTTAAAATATTCCCCTCGTATTCAAAAATTTACAGAAGACGATTATTAAAAATGACTAATATTAAAATTGATTAGAACGTGTAGACATTTAAGTAAAAAATGAATAATACCATTAAACAATATTATAGTAGTTACATCAACCACTTATCATATTATGATTAAATATTTAACTCTCTGATTCCTTACCATGTAATTTTGTACGTGTATATTTTCATAATTTGTAATTATCTTAATACTATAGTTAAGGGGTATAAATTAAAGAATGTTATATTATAAACTATTTACATTAAATATTTCCTTGACGTTACAATATAAAAACTTTAATATATATATATGGTTTCAAATCATAATAATCCGTAAAAACCACACTAAACTGGAAATAATCAACTTATATTTATATTTATTTAGTAATAAACCAGATTATATAAAAAATTAAAATTTGTATATACATTTATTCTATTATTAAATTGAGAGTTTTAATATTTCCTTAAATTCCTTCACAAAAAATGGTAGGAAAAATGATTAATTGTTTTAATACATGTAGTTTCTCCTTTAACAGATTGATCCACTGGTGTCATTTGATTTGAGTTCTATAAGAGACTTTCATTCATTGTTGCCATAGGAGTAGGTGTTAATATGTTATTAGAAGCTGGAGATACAAGATTGATGCTAAAACTACTGGAAGTGTAACACCCCGATTTTCACATCTTCCTAATATCGGTAATAAATATATAAACATATATATTTTTATCCGAGACTCAAAATGATTTTGGGTAAACCACTATCATTTCTATATCATGCTTTATATTATAGGGTTACAATGAAATCTTGGGTTGAAAATTCAGACGGAATCCGGTCTGCGTTTTCACCGACAGTAAAAGTTTACTGCTCAAAAAACCTAATTTTAATTCGTGAACGAGATGAAAAATGTTTTTATCGTATTTACTATGATACTGGAAGTTTTGAAAATTTTAGCGTAAAAATTAAAATGTTATATTTGCTGCGGGTGAATACATCGAGATATCTCTAGGAAAAACCTGCGTCAGATGAACCAGGGAGTCAGCAACGGGGCTGAGGTGATGGATTTGACTGATGTGACAGGAATTTATGACGATCCTATCCACGTCATAATGGCCACAATGACGCATTTATGACAAAGGAATATTTTTCCTGGAAATGACGATTTTACCATTGGCTCTTCATGAATTTTTCAAGCCATGCCATTGTAAATTTGGACCAAATTGCTCCTAAAACTCACGGCTCCTTCATCATAACCCACTTAGGCAACTTCTCCATTTCATTTTAGGTCATTTCTCTCTAAAGTTCAAGCTTTTCTCTTAAGAACTCCAAGAACAACCAAAGGTGTTCATACTCGCCAGATTTTTGTATAGCGATTCTGACCATTTTCTATTCTGAATCTAGGAAAATTTTCTGCATGAAAGTTGTTCCTATTTCTCTCTTCTTTCCAACGACATAAATAACATCAAAAATGGATAAGTATATTGAGAGATATGTCCAAATTACCGAAACTGCCCTAAACTTTTCAAGAACACTAGAACACAAAAGCTTGATTTTGTGAAGCAAGTCCTTGGATTTTCACTTGTTTTTAATCTTCAAGAGGTGAATCCTATTCTCCTTCCCTAATCATTTCTATGTTCTTCAATAAGTTTCATGATTCAAAGTCTATTTCATCTATGTTCATCACTTTTAAGTTTCTAGATCTATAACTTTGAAAATTCATAACAAATTCTAGAAAAATCTTATGATGTTGAAATCACTTCCTATATTCTTATAATCATGTATGATGTATGTATCTAAGAGCATGTAATGATAAAAAATTTTCTTCTCTTGAAACCCATCTTGGCCGAATCCTAGAGGAAAGGATGGATGGAGATTTTGTTCTTGCTTTTGATGTATGATCATGTCTTTCATCATACATACTTGTATACTTGTTGAATCCTAGTTGGTTCATTAAACTAAAAACCCTAGCCTCATGGATATGTCTTGGCCGAATCTATCATTTAGAGGGTTAGGATGGTTTTGATTCTTAACTTTGTTGTTTAGCCTTAACCCATTTCCTTAAGTATACTAGGATCATTAATCCATGACTTAAGCAAGTTTCGAGATTTTGAGCCATAAAACCCTAAGGAGGCCGTGACCTAATAGAGAGGATTAGGTGTTTGTTTTGCTTGTTTTGATTGATTGTTTGGATGTGTTGTTGAAGGTTAATTGTTCTACGGCGTACGAGGGTTTTCGACAACCAACAAAGTTTTTTTAATTTCACCGAGGAGCTTCAAGAGGTAAGGGGAGCTTACCTGAGGGATTTTCTCAATAACTATTTGCTTTTAGTGTGGTTTATATGATTTATATGTGGTTGTGGTTATTTGTTTATGTTGTTTACGTTGTGTTGTTTATCTGTGTATTGGTAATTGATATGCTTTTAATTTATTTAATTATCTGCAGTAGTATATTATATTGCTATGATGCATGATCTTCCTGGTGATATAATTCTGATGATGTTGTTGAATGTTGTTTGAGAGGCCTGACAGTAGTCAGTGCACAACCGATTAATCAGATAAAAACTTTAATAAGCTGTGAAAATTATATTCAACGTTTTATGGGAAATGTTGGAATATAATAGTGGTGGAAAATATTGTTTTGGAAAAATAATGAGTTTTGAGAAATATTATTATTTTAATGATTTATTAGTGTAAAGGTAATTTATGAGCCACGGTGAGAGCGTAACCGTGAAATTTTTTTAGTGCTGCTAATTTTTACGTAAGAAATTCCGTAATATTATAAAAAGTTATTTTGTGAAATTAATAATCGAAAATACCTTATAAAATAATAATAATAATAATAATATTAAAAAAATAAGTCAAAGTTTGACTTAAAAACATTTTCTTGGAAAATGCTAAACGACGACAAGTTTCGAAATTATTTACGGTGAAAGTTTAAAAACAGCAGTACTTATTTTGAGAAGAGGTTTAATCTGAATTGATTTATTTTTTAGAGTTGAAGTTTCAGTAAAAGAGTTCTTGATGATTTGACGTTATTTCGGGGAAAAAATGAGTTTCCAAAGGAAAGTGGATTTGCTATGATTTGACGTTTTACAAACGAATTTCAAGTAGAAAGGATTTTCTGTAAATGAGTTTACTCAATGACGTATTTTCGGTAACTTGGATAAGTTGCGGAGATCTTATTTTGGATTTGTTTTCATAGACGAAAAACGATGTAAATGACGATATGGAACTTAGTAACCGAGATGTCGAGGTACTAGTGTTCTTATGACGTTATCCTATTTTGGATTTGTTTTTCACAGACAAAAACGATGTAAACGACGATATGGAACTTAGTAACCGAGACGTCGGGGTACTAGTGTTCTTATGACGTTATAGACTTGGTGTTTAGTAGGTAGACGGTGTGTCTACTTCACGACGTAATAAACGACGGTAAAAGATTAATGATGTTTTCTATTACCACGAACCTAAGACTGATTGCAAGGTCTAGGGGCTTCGTGATTGAGCACTCGGACTTTGAGGTCCTGTATTGTTAATAAAAGTTGTATAGATGTTTAAAACGATGATGGGTCATAAGCTTTTGAGAGCTTTGACAAATAAAGATATAACACAAAGAAAAGTGTTGAGAACAAAGTGTTTTTCTTGCATGCATTTTGGCAAACGTGCCTACGAGGTTAATCATGATATCTTGATGATGTTCATGTCTCGACGTATTTGTTAATCATGGTATCTTTATGATATTCATGTAATCGACGTATTCATTGTGCCTTTGGGCAATCGACGTACAATGAAAAACCATAAATCGACGTTCTCACCGTGCTGGATAGTGGACTGTGGTAAAAATCGACGTGCCTCTTTTGGTAATCGAGCTTGATCAGCTCATTTTAAATGACGTTGGGGGTCTTCGGAGATTAGGTGTGAATGTTTAGATGATGTATTGAAGTATTCATGCATATTTTTTCAACGTTGATGTTTGGGGTGTGAAACCCATTGATAAACGATATGCTATAATATGAATGAGTATGTTGTTATAAACATGTATATGTGTGTGTGCCTTCTTTTGTGTTGCGCATTTAGTTATGGTGATAAATCCATATATTGGCGTCTCACCCTTACAAACATATCAGAGTCTTACAAGGGGTATGTTCCCTACAAGAGGAAGAAGGTTGTCTAGTTCGAGGCATGTTGTGCTGCTCCTATTGGCTGTAGTGTCTGTTAGTTACGACCAGCTTAGGTCTTATTACGATATATTGTGTTTTGAGGATAAATCTGATTATGATTTAGGTGTGAAAACATATGAGGCAGTATAGTTGTATGACTTATATACATTATGTATTTAAGTGTGATTTGATTTCGTTGTTGATGTTATGAGATTAAAAAAAAAATTATCACCATATTTTGAAAAGATGAACGTTGAGAAAACATTATTTTTCGAAAGCAACCAACAAATTAAGTTTTATTTCCGATAACGGGTAACCATGTGATGACCCGAGTTAGGGTGTCACAGGAAGAAGCATTTCCTGGATGCATTTAATAGAAATATCACAAAAGTTAGTAGGTGAAATGTAGAAGTTACAAATTTTATTTTATTTTATTTTTCAAAATAGGTTGTTTACCTGAGCCTGCTTGAACGGGGGAATCACATGAAGGCAGCATGTTTTCTGAAACCCCATGGTCATTATTTGAACCTACTTCTTTTGGAAATACTAAAGTCTGCTTAATAGGAGTTTAAAAAAATCAACCTTGTAGGTGCGGGGCTCTAATTTACTCTGAATGCTGCAGTCTACAAAAAATGGTCGTTTAAATTTAAAACAGCTAGTCATAGATGAACCAATACAAAAATTAGAAGTTATATATAGGAAGATAAGTCAGCTATGAAGTTGTATGTTTTTAAAGCACTTAAATTACATAATTTTCCAATATAATATATAATACATAATACATTCATTATATTTACCATTAGAATCATAAGCTGAATCAATATTAGTAATTCCAGATGACTTTGTTTTGCTTTGAGTAGTTTGGAATAAATTGGCATCCAAACAATCATCAGGTGCAACGGATCCACGTGATATTGATGGTTGTATATTGGTCAGTGGACACTACAAAAAAAAAACCTATTTAGCGACCGAAGATTTCGGTCGCTAAACATGATAATTCGGTTGCTATACTGTGTAGCGACCGAATTAAAGGGGTAGCAAAAACCCTGGTGGCTAAATGTTTAGCGACCGAATTTGTATTTCGGTCGCAAATTTGCGACCGATATTTCGGTCACAAAATTATATATTTCGGTCGCCGTATAGTTGGTCCCATGCTCAGATAACCGAATTTGGTGACCGATATTCGGTCGTTATTTCGGTCGCAAATTTTGATTTTTTTTTAAATTTTCCTGTAACTTAATCCTACCGACCAAATTTTGTTTTTCAACTATTACCCCATTGATTTTTAATTTCTGATATAAACAAAATACACCAATATTTTTTTGAATAAATAGAAAACGTAGATATGATGTACTAACGATCCAAACACCACAGTCAATATGATCAAGAAAACATATACATTAATTAACGCAAGTTTAATAATTGTTTATAAAAAAAAGTTTAATAATGTACTAATTAACGATCAAAACATAAAAACACACCACAGTCAATAAGTACTAATCAAAATATCAAAACTCATCAATCTTTCAAAGGGATGAACATGTAGAAGCGAGAACCCCCAAGGTACTTAAACTTTGCCAATGCACCAGTGGACAACAAATACAACTTCCTGATACCATTTGTATCTGTTGCAAAATATGGGCGATCCTCATGGATTACTATATTCCCATTGAACAGATTTCCGCTTTTGTCTTCAATAGTCACAACACGCGGTATTTCTTGTCCCCAACGACAGTAGAATGATCGAGGGATTGAAATCAAATCCTGCAAATACACAAGAACAATTTAGTAATGATTAGTTTATGCCTTAACCATCATTACGTGAATCCGATCGTTATTCTTAAGTTGATGAGATACTGTACCTGGTCTATATGGATGGCTGTCTCAAAACATTTAGTCGGATCCATTTTCTGATAAAACGATAAGGAAAACAATTCATATGTCTAAACAACTTCTACGCTCTATTTCGGTCGCTATTTCGGTTGCAATATCAACTGTAATCAGTGTTTGATTTAGATCCTACAACCGGTCGCCATATCGGTCGCAAACAGCAACCAACAATTTCGGTCGCTAAATAACCTTTTTTTTGTAGTGGGATTTGCCATATCTAGAACAAAGGATTGAAGATGATAGTTAAAAGAGTGGTTGTTTGAAGAAATGATGAATACAAAACCATCGTCTGCATATTATCAAAATGACAATAATAATTGAAGTTCATACACGATTGATTGGGTGTTGTATCCATCATGCTGGATTGTGATGGTGCGAAATTACTTCTTTCCCCTAATTGAATGTGATTGGAAGATGATAGTGTAGACAAAGGTTGTCTTCGACTATTCCTCTGGAACATCTTCTTTTGATGTACCCATATTTTCTTTTCATTCGAAATTGATGCCTTAAAAATCTAGAAAAACAACAAACATAAAATATACGAAAAATGATTGGTAGCATTTTAAATTCATTAAGTATAAAATTGGAAAAAAAAAGGAACTACGGATACCATTATTAACTGCATTCATATGTTGCCTCTTATTGTCTATAACCCATTTTCTATGAATCCTTACAGCAGCAGCGGAAGATGCAGGGGGACGTTTCTTTGAGTTGGTCTCCATTGCTGTATATAGTTAGTCTGCAAGGTAGAATGGGGAAGACTTGATTTATCTTATGAATAAGTTAATAATTTTGTTTGGTTTTTGTTTAAAGCAGTAGTAGTTGGTAGTCTTAGTTAGAGTATTTTTTTCCGAATCAAATCAAATCATACGTATCGTATCATATTCATATTTCATATTTTATCTCATATTTTATTATATTTTTCATCATATATGATAATTATTACATTAATACATTATTAACATATTTTAATTGCCTTTTATTTAATCAAACCATTTAATTGCCTTAATTGTTACTTATTTCGTAGTATATACTGATATATGATATAATTTTTTATTAAAATAATATGATATGATATGATATATAATAAATACGAATAAACACATGTTGATATAAAAATATGAATTGATTGAGCTAATTAATACATAAATATGAATTAATGTACTATGAGTAATTAAGGAGCAATTAAGAAATTGTCTTCATGAAATTTTAAAATTCAAAATTTAAAAATAAAATAAAAGAATGTGTTAGAATATTATATGATAAGCTATTGCACCAGAATAATTAAAATAAATAAAAATTTGATATTTAAAACTGAGAAGGTATTGCACAAAAATAATTTAAACCAATAAAAATTTGAAATTCGAAACTCTTCAAAATAAAAGAGAATAATGGGAATCTAGTACATATATACTAATAAAAGCATAGAAATCAAAATAGATATTGAAAATCAATCAAAATAAATTCAGATTAATATGATATTGAAAATCAATTTCAAAACAGATATTGATAGCATACATTAATATGAGTAAATAATGAGCAATTAGTATATATACTAACATTTTAAAACTTGAAATTAAAAATTAATAAATAAAATAAATTAAAAGGATGGGTTAGATTTTAACAAAAAAAAAAGAGTTAGAATAGTATATGAGAAGTTATTGCACCAGAATAATTTAATTAAATAAAAATCTTTTACTTTGAAACTCTTTAGAATAAAATAAAATAGAATGGGAATCTACAAAATTTTTATTTGAATTATTTGAGTAATTAAAATTTATGAATTATTTGAGTAAATAAAAATTTATTTCTAAATTTAAATAAAATTAAAATAAAAGATTGAATTAAAATATTATATGAGAAGCTATTGCACCAGAATAATCTAAACAAATAAAAGTTTGAACTTTGAAACTTTTTAAAATTAAAGAGAATAGAATGGGAATCTACAAAATTTTATTTGAATTATCTGAGCAATTAAAAAAATTATTTCGAAATTTAAATAAAATTAAAATGAAAGATTGGATCAAAATATTATATGAGAAACTATTTCACCATATTAATTTAAACAAATTAAATTTTGAAATTCGAAACTCTTTCAAATAAAAGAAAATCGAATGAGAATCAGGTATATACTAATAAAATCATTGACCCTCAAAATAGATATTAAAAATCCATCAAAATAAAAACATATTAATATGATATTGAAAATCAATCAAAATAGGTTTGATTTGATAGCATATATTAATATGAGTAATTAATGAGCAATTAGTATATATTAACTTTTCAAAACTTGAAAATCAAAATTTAAAAATTTTAAAGAAATAAAGAAAATGAGTTAGAATAATATATGAGAAACTATTAGTATATGAGTAAATAATGAGCAATTAGTATATACTAACATCTTAAGACTTGAAATGTTGAAATTTATAAATAAAATAAAATAAAATAAAAGGATGATTTAGAACTTTGTAACTCTTTAAAATAAAAGAGAATAGAATGAGAATCTACAAAAAATTTTACTTGAATTATTTGAGTAATTAAAAAAATATATTTCAAAAATTAAATAAAATTAAAATAAAAGATTGGATTAAAATACTATATGAGAAGCTATTTCACCAGATTAATTTAAACTAATTAAAATTAGAAATTCGAAACTCTTTAAAATAAAAGACAATATAACGGCAATATACAAAGTTTGTTTTTGAATTATATGAGTAGTTAATGAGAAATTAAGAAAATGTCTTGAAAACATTTTAAAACTTGATGAGTAATTAAGAAAATGACTTTGAATTATATGAGTGAAAATATCCTGAAAACAGTTTAAAACTTGATATTCCAAATTTTAAAGAGTAGTAATACAAATAACAAACAACAAATATTATCAATTTGAGGGTTGCAAATATATTGAAAATGATAAAACCAACATCCATTACATAATCCCAAAAGACTAAACACAAGGAAACATTGAAAGATGAAATATAACTTTAAAAAGTGTTTAAAATTAAAATAAAATAGAGCATCCGACACTAGTGAGATGAAACATCTTTGCTTAAAGCATTCCTTCTCTTGCTTGATTCTCTTCAATACTTTGTTGGTGGTACTGCTTGCCGAAGCTGACAAATCTTCAAGGTCAACATCTGATATCCTCTTGACGGGGTTTCAGTTCCCACCCTAACATCACCAAACTGAGTCATAAGATAACACCAGTAATGGACGTATCTTCATTATCAAACTAAAAACAAAAGAAAATAGCAAGTTGTCAAATATATAAGCAAATATCAATAAAAAAATATTTAAAGGCTAAACAGAAAGGAATAACGATCTCACAGAAATCGGTTTCAATTCTTTGAATTTCTAAATGATGATCGGATCATCAGTTAGCCTCCTAACTCTGTAAGAATTCGGAAACCGAGAGCTAGATACATTTTTGACCTCAAACTTGAATAACAAATCCTTGTTGAGCAGGTTACAAATCTCTTCAGGAAAGCTGCAAGCACCAGATGGATGGCCAATTTATAATTAATATAGTTAGTATTAGTATCAATATTAGTAATATGATAATAGATTTATATTGAAGTAAGCTAGGATGTATGTTTTTTAGTTTTTATGACAGCAACCTTCCTGTAAAGTTGTACCAAATCTGGACATTACTTGCCTAAGAGATATGTGGCATCACGGTCAAGGATTGTAAAAGTAGCAGAATCAGACTCATCAACGACCCTAACCTTTATTCGGTATCTGTATTATTTATTCATCGAATTTAGATGCATATGTAAAAAAAATTCACAAAACATAGACACGGTAAGGGATAAAATTTAGAGGAATTTTTACTTCTCTCCAACATCAGTGATATGACGACGATTACAGTTTTCATAGTAAAACTTTGATTCGTCTGATTCTTCTTTCTCAACATATTTGCCACATTTGCATGCCATATACCACCGAATTTCAGCCTCATTCAAATGTTTAATAGTGGCAAACACAACAGAAAAACGATGCTGAAATAGCAACAAAAATAAAGATTATACATGAAATAAGTAGGGTTGAAAAATAGAGGATTAAATATAGGAAATAGCGATACGAAGTTATGGACCTCTAGGCAGTCATTGATCTCTTGAATATTTTTTTTTATCAGACACATTCAATAGTTCTTGCTCAACATTCATTTTTGGAGATTCAGTTATTTGGCTGAGGACTTGAGAACCAGATTGAATAGTGTCAACCATTCTAGGAAGGAAAAAGGGAACAAAAGCTATTAGTTTAATTCTTCATCATAAAGCTGATTAACAATTTTTGAATTATGAATGTTGAAGAAAAAACCCTAGTTTTAGATCCACAGCCTCTGGTATCTCTGGATCGAAAACAGCTTGGTTGAATACATAATAGTTTGAATACGGTTTACACCTGAGAACAGAATATATCAAATACTTGATTCTAAAAGATGTAAACTATTCTGTCATGAAAAAGCCAAAATATACAACAAACATTTGTATGTCCTGACTTTGGCAAACTGCATGACAACAACAGAATTGACTCAACCACCAGCACCAATAAAGTTATTGAACTCATCAAGAAAATTGTCAAAGAGAGCACATTCAATTTTATTGCCGCTTAAATAAATTACACGTTAAAAGACATATAATAAGAAACGAATTAGATGAGTAAGAACTAACCCATCATTGTCCAATTCGATAACCTTGAGTGTGGATTTTTCCCCATCATTTACATATTCCTTTTCGAAGCCAACACCAGTAAGTAGACTGATTACATCTAAAAGCATCCCATTGAGAAGTAAAAATGAAGAAATAATGTGGAAAGTACATCTC
Source organism: Sophora flavescens (assembly GCA_030762895.1). Classification (NCBI taxonomy): domain Eukaryota; kingdom Viridiplantae; phylum Streptophyta; class Magnoliopsida; order Fabales; family Fabaceae; genus Sophora; species Sophora flavescens. The sequence goes on along the minus strand of CM061067.1, from coordinate 6,917,040 downwards.
TGAAAATTAATAAATGAAATAGCAAGTACATTACTAAAAAAACATACCAACTAAGTAACATGCATTAAAATTGAGATCCAATATTTCGGTGAAGGGCACAAAAGAGTAAGGAGTTGGAAAATTTTGGGTTTGTCGCAAAGGCTGCACTTCAGTATCATACAGAAAATTCAACTTGTAGTCATGTCTTGAGGTCCTATAATCACCTCCATTAGAGCCAACACCAACAGTAGTTGTAAGAATGACTTTGCCCTCAGACAACAGATGTTGAAACCTATAGATAAAAGACTTTCGAATAGATGCTTGTATTTTTTCACCCTGAAACATAGATAAATAACATTTAGAGTTTGAGAAATTAATCATGGTTAATACTAAATTAAATAGAGAACACTAAAAATTTACCTGCTCATCCATGACAACCAACTCCAATGAATATGGTATTCTAGAACCATTTAAACTCGAAATAGACCACATTCCGACGATTTCAACTTTGAGGTTCCAAGTAGACTTTGCAGCTGTTACTGTAACAGTCTGTTTTTAATTATATTGTATTACCAGTTAAAACATAGTTATTTATATTTTGACCAAGAAAATGATTTTGAATAAAAAAAATCATATTCATACTCGATTTTATCGTAGAGAGTTACCGTAAAATTTTGGGTTGAAAATTCAAACGAAAACGAGTCTGTTTTCACTGACAGTACATTTTGTATATGTTAGATAAGAAAAATATGTCAGATCAACAATAACTCACTATGAATGTTCTTGATTAAAATATTTTGATAAAATATCTACACTAGTTAGTGTCCCCAATACTCTTAAGATCCTAATTAATTACCTTGTACAAAACTTTTTGGAGAATTTTATTGATTCTCTCTCTTCCTTTTCCCTTATTACCCGATTTCCTCTTTTCCTTCAGCAGAACACTCTTTTCTTCCTTCTTCTCACCATAACACACCAAAGTCTCACCTCCTTCTTCCTTCCCCTACACCAGCCGTGCCACCCAGCCAGCCGCCGGTCGTCGATCGTCGTTCGCCGCTGGAGTCACGACCACAACGTCCGATCATGCCTCGCCATCTCAGATCGTGTTTCTTGCCATCTCAGTCGTGCAAACACAACTCCACCCCGGTGAGAGCCGCGAACCGCCACTCTCAATGGTGGTTTCCACCATGTGAGTTCCTTCCAAGCTTCTTCTTCTTATTTCCTTTGGTCTTACTCTATATCTCTCCCTTTCTGGGAACTGTTTGGAGCTGATTGCATCGCTGCCAAGTGCTTGGAAAACTCTGAACACCTTTAAGGTGGGGGGAAGAACCAATCTACAGTCGGAATGGTTAAGTAGTGTATAATATAATAATTGTGTAGGGCGACCTAAACCCCACTGTCGAGTAATCGACAAGACCAAAATCATATTGAATGCTTTTCTAAAAAATCAATGATGATTTGGGAATTGTGGATTTATCGATGTTAAGATATTTATAAAGTATTTTGAGGTTGATTGACCTTACTATTATTGGATCGCTATGATGTGGTGATGGTCATAAATTACTTTGTGTGATATTTTGTGATATTTGAATATTTATGGTTGTATGTGTTATGCATAATCTGTCTGGTTTATTTCTATGCTTAGTTGACTTTAAGTGAGGATATGTGTTGTTCGGAGGATTTGGGTTTGGATGAGAAAGTATCTGTGACTTAGAAATGCCTAGCTTAAATTGATAATTTTTGGAATGCGAGTCTAGACTATGATGGAAGCTTGAGGTACTGGGTTGTTATTGATGTAGTTCAGTGAGATATATACATAAGCATTGTTGTTCACAGCTGTGTGAGTGGAACACACGAGGTCAGGATATCCTATTTTGGGATATCGGATATTGCAGGTGAGTGACCTACGGATACTGATGTCGAGGTAGACTATCGTAATACTCTTTTAGTCCTTAACGCGTTGTTCTGATTATCCTGTCGAGGATAGAGACACTATGTATTTTGTGCTTACATGTTATTTCCAATGGAGGAAATAATGGCGCACCGTGTTTAAAGCACTATTTCCTAGTAGAGATTAGGGAATAGGGGTGCATTGAGTTAATAATTATTTTGTGCTTACATGCTATTTCCACTGGAGGAAATAGTGGCGCACCGTTCTTAAAGCACTATTTCCTAGTAGAGATCAGGGAATATAGGAGCACCGAGTTAATATGTGTCGCGACCGTCCCGTTCGGGAGCCGCAAAAAAGAAGGTAAAAACAGAGGAGTCGCCACCAATATTTTTAAATTGGAAAAAATATTGGAAAACCAATTATGTAAGGTAAACTGGTCTTTTTTTTTAAAAAGGGAGATGATTTGAGTTCGGGAGTCGGTTACGAGTAGGGAAGGTATTACCACCCCACATCGCCCGTTTAAAAAACGGTACCTCAAGTTAATTGTGCAAAAAAAACATTTTAATAACCTTTTAAATATTTATTTTACCCCAAAAAATATTTACAAGAAAGAATTATTTTTTAATTTTTAATATTTTAAATTTTTATTAATTTTTACATTTTTTAAATTTATTGTTTATAAAAACTAAATGAGGTTGAACATGGCACATGAGTCCACAGGGCAACCTCAAATCTAAGGGACTGAACATGGCACCGTATCCATAGAACATCCTTAAAAACAGACAAGTTTAATTATTTTAACATAGAGACACAAAAAAAGGAAAATTTAGTTTTCGCTTGACAAGATGATTTATCTTGATCCTACGTATTCCCGGGTGCGATGGGAAACTCAAAGCCACGTAGTTCTTTTAGAAAAGATTTGATTGGTTGATTGATTTTAATTTTTGATAAAAGATTTGATTTTGTTTTGATTTTTTTTTTAAAGGATTTTATTTCAGAATAAATTCATTTTTGCATAGAGTCCAAGATAGCAGTGCTATACGATAAACCCTTACAATTCACACGACACTTGAGGATGAATAAGCCCATACATCAACGTCGTAGATTGTTTTATGAATTAAAAAGATTTTTTTTAATTTATAAGAATGAAATTGAGTAAAATTGATTAAAAGTATCAATTAAAAAAAATTTAATATTTTTTTAAAAGGGGATTCACCCTTGCCTAGGGTTAAAGATAGCAAAGTTATACGATGAACCCTTACAATTCATACAACACTTGAGGATGAAAAATCATACATCAACATTGTAGATTGTTGCGTGAATTCAAAAAGATATTTTTTTTATAAAGAAGAAATTAGGTAAGATTGATTAAAAGTATAAATTAAAAACATTTAATATATTTTTTAAAAAGGGAATTCACCCTTACAGAGGGTTAAAGATAGCAAAGCTATACGATGAACCCTTACAATTCATACAACACTTGAGGATGAAAAATCATACATCAACGTTATAAATTGTTGCGTGAATTCAAAGATTCTATTTTTTATATATATAACTTGTTTTTTTCTTTTTTTCTTTCTTTTTTTTTAAAAAATAAAAATGCTTCCTCACTTGTCACCTTTCAAAATAAAGGTGTGCAATTTGAAACAACCAGTACACGGTATCAGTAAAAGGCAAAAGAATAGTTAATTGCTAACAACATAAAACAAAAATAGAGTGATAAAACCCACAGATAGAAATGAGGTGAGGTTACAGTGAGAGTGTGACAAACCCAAAAGAGGAACCTTGACCCTCCACCCTTGTGCGAATGCCGGAGAGCAGCGACTGGCCGGAACGGCGGCGAGCAGCGGTCTCGGACACGGACCCGGGCTGACGTGGGGGCGTCGCTGCAGTGAACGGCTGGAGCATCCGACGCAGTGGTTGAGCGGCGCGGTGGAGTAGATCTGCGACTCCCATGGCGGTTCGAGCAGGGTGAACCAGACGCGGTGGTCGCGCGACTCCCGGCGGCGGTGCAGGGGTGGCGCCGATGACACTGCAGAGAGCGAAATGAACCAGAAAGTAAGGCTCACGTGGTCTTCTTCCTTCCGTGTCGAGCGGCGACTCCAAGAAGTGCAGGAGGTGCAGTGGTCGCGACTGTGGGTTCAGAGAGCAAAGGAGAGAAATTTTTTGAATGTGGGGAGAAGAGGAAGATGATCAAATGGTGTGTGTGTGTGTTTCTGTTGTGAAGAGAAGAATCAGAAAAGGGGAATCGTGTATGAAGAGAAAAAGAGGAGAGTATGGAGTATATTTTTCTGCTGCTGGTTCCTTCTTTTCAGATTTTGCTCTCTGTGCTCTCTCCTCCCCCCCTTTGTTGTATCCGTTGGGTCCTTTTTTATAGAAGAAGATGAACTCTTCTCAATGTCATTGGGACCTTGCAAGCTTGAGTGTTGCAGAGGTTACCATGCTCAAGTCCCTTTCCATTCCCATTTATGTTTCTTCTTCCTCTGATCTAGGCAGATGCTTTTCCCCAAGTTCTGAAAATTAACTAAAAATGGAGATTGATTACTTGAGCTTTGGGGGAGATTTTGACAGTTGCACTGGCCCTTGAGCAGCCCCCATCTGAGTGTTGCTTCATTCAAGAAGGCTTGGGAGCATGCTGGTTAGAAAATAAAACTGATGGGGAAAGACCAACACTGTAGCAGCAGGGGACATGGGACTCAATGTTTCTTTTCCCGTTTTCTTCTTCTTTCTGCCTTTTTTTGTTTTTAATTTGACTTTTCTTAAAAATAACCAAACAATCAGACATTTTTTCAACTGTTGGGTTTATTATCAAAGGTTAACTGTTGGGCCAAAATGAAGTGGGCCAGATGATGGATCCAAAATTAATCTTGTGACAAAACAAAATGGGCCAATAACAAACAAATTATTTTCCTTGGCATTTTTATTTATTTATTTATTTATGATAAAATACCCGGACAAAATTAGGGGTTCACAATATGTATTTTGTGATTATGTGCTATTTCCAATGGGGGATTAGTGACACACACTGTGCTTAATGCACTATTCCCTACGAGAGATAAAGGAATAGGGGCGCATCGAGTTCTTGACCTCCGATCGTTCTGGACTACTGACTAACGTGACAGGAGTAGAGATGGCCATGTCAACATAAAGGTTTAGATTGCATGAGTTGAGGGTAGAGAATGATATTGTTAATTGAGGATTTAGGTGGTTTTAGAGTGATGATTGTCTGTGACATTTATTGTATGATATACTATGTACTCTTTTCCGCTTTTGATGATAGAAATGTTTCTTATCCCCTATATTTTTCTGTATGTTGTATTTTGTTATCGTACTAGAAGACCCGATGGATGAACTTAATGATGAGGAGTTGGATGGAACTCCCTATGAATCGGAAGCTGGAGGTCGAGCTGTGACCCATGGTGATAGGGTCTTATAGTATGGCCAGTGTGTCTTTTGAAGTATTTTATATTTTTCCGCTAAGTATAACTTTTTGTTTAAGTCTATACCTGTGAGGGATCCTACTGAGAGGACAACCTCAATAGTGTTTTGTATTATGTGTATAAGACAGGCGTGGGTATGAATTTATTATATACAGTGTAGTGCGTAAACTTTCAGAAGTTGTATGCTTTATAATTTAAGTTTTTAATTTTTTTACGTATTTCACGTTAGGCTCGCGATAAAAAGTTAATTATTAAGGTTTTAATCTAATAAAACAACGGGACACAACGGGGTGTCTCAGTTACAGCAGACACCAATTCATAGGATGCATCCATGATGAATAATTAGCACAAGAATATGAGAGTGTTGACAATTGCTATAGTATGAGAAGCAAGATAATTGGAGTGATAGTGATTTTGGTCCTTAATTTATACACCTGCGTTTTATATATTAATGTATATACCATCAATATCTATTTTAATTGATAATCAATATATCGATATGTTTTTCAATAACCAAATTTTATTTGAATTATTTGATTAATTAATGTACCTTTAAAAAAATGTGTTGATAACATTTTAAAAATTTTATTTCATTTTAAAAAATGAATTCCGAAATAAAATAAATAATATAAATAAAATTAAAATCAAATAAAATAGAATGGGAATATACAAATCTAATCTAAAATCTAAAATATCTAAAATGTAAAATATTAAAATCAAAGAAGGGAATTCGAAATAATAAAAATTAAATTAAATTAAAATCAAAGAATGATTTCTATGCTTATCAATTAAAATAAAAGTAGATTAATATGATATTGAAAATCAATCAAAATCTTTTTGTTTTTATATGAATGATTATAAGTAAACAGATGTTGATATCAATTTGAATAAACACATGTTGATATACAAATATGAATTGATTGAGATAATCTATACTATATATGAATTAATGTATTGTTCCTAATTAAAAAATTGGATTTCGAATTATACTCCTCAATTAAAAATTGATTGAGCTAACTAATATATAAATATGATTTAATGTATTATGAGTAATTAAAAATCTGGAATTCGCCCCGTCAAAAAAAAATGTTGATAACATTTTAAAAATTATATTTCATTTTAAAAAATGAATTACAAAATAAAAAAAAATGGAAGAATAAAATTCGAAATAAAATAAATAAATAAAATTAAATATTGGAAATCAAAGAATGATTTCTATGCTCATCAATCAAAATAAAATCAGATTAATATAATGCTAAAAATCAATCAAAATCTTTTTGTTTTTATATGAATGATTAGGAGTAAACAGATGTTGATATCAATTTGAATTATGTGAATCAATTTGAATAAACACATGCTGATGTACAAATATGAATTCGTGTATTATGAGTAATAAAAAATTGGAATTCGAAATTAAAATAAAAGAATGAGTTAGAATAGTATATGAGAATGTATTGCACCAGAATAATTTAAACAAATAAAATTTGAAATTTAAAATACGGGGACTTAAAAAGTATGTTTTCCAATATTATTATTTGAATTATTTGAGTAATTAAAAAAATTTATTTTATTTGAAATTAAGAAAATTTTAAATAAAAAATCAAAGAATGAAATTCAAAATAAAATAAATAAATTAAATTGAAATCAAATAAAATTTTAATTATATGAATGAATATGAATAAACACATGTTGATATACTAATATGAATTGATTGAGCTAATTAATACATAAATGCGATTTAATGTATAATGAGTAACTAAAAAATTGAATTTAGAAATTTAAAAAATTAAACAAAAAGACTGGATTAGAATATTATGAGAATCTATCTCATGAGAGAGTGACACTTGTCAAAATTCCAGCCTAATTATTCTTAATGAACCTTCTCATATATATATATATATATATATATATATATATATATATATATATATATATATATATATATATATATATATATGAGCTAGGATCAATTGACACCAATGTGTCAAATTTTACTTTGACACCAAATTTTAACCATCGATCTTAATTTAATCTAATGGCTTAAGTTTATCATATTTATTGAAGAGAGAATAATTAAAAGAAACTTTAATATGGAAAGAAAAAATAGGATTTATTTAATGAAAAGAGATAATAAGTGTCTTGATTCTCATCAAAATTATAATATTTATTTAATAAATATTTTATATTTTTAATTGAAAATACTTATTATGCTTTGTTTTTTATACAATACATCCACAAAGATAATTAATACGTATTTTATCATATAATTATTTTAATAATACGATATTACAAAGATAACTAAATTAAAAAATATCATGAATAAAATTGTAAAAGGTTTATCGGATAAATATTTATATTTTTAAAATTTCTTATTTTGTTTTTAATAAAATACAAGAATTTGATAATATTTAAAATAAGAATTTGTAATATTTAAAATAATATTTAAAATTTCTTATTTCGTTTTTAATAAAATATAAGAATTTGTAAAAATCTGATATTTATTATATATATTTCATTAATATCCTTAATTAATAGATAAAGAATTAATTCAATATATAATTTATATTATATTATTTTAGTCAAAAGGAAAAAAGACTGTAAAGTTATTAAATAAACATTAAATATCGATTTGGTGATTATATAAAATTCTTATTAAATGTTTTTATTTTGATAAAACTATAAAACTAAAAATGTTAAAATATTGCCTCAAAAGAAATGTTAAAATATAAAATATTTGTTACATAAAACTAATTATTAAAAGGATTTGATAAGATTGATTATAGAAAACATAGCATTAATAAGTATTTTTCGATTAAAAATATAAATATTTATTAGATAAATAATATAATCTTAATGAATAATCAAGATACTTAGTATATCTTTTCATTAAATAAATCATATTTTGTATTTTCATATTAAAGTTACTTTTAATTATTCTCTCTTTTCAATAAATATGATAAACTTAAACCGTTAGATTAAATTAAGATCGATGATTAAAATTTGGTGTTAAAGTAAAATTTTACACCTTGGTGTCAATTGATCCTAACTCGTATATATGTATATATATATATATATATATATATATATATATATATATATATATATATATATATATATATATATTCTTGTGTGCATTTTTCTTAAGCCATTGTAGGTACCATTTGCAATTGAAGAAATAATGCACCGTTTTATTTTATTTAATAATAACATAACTTAAAAGAGATAAAATTCCATAAAGGATGAAATTAACATGTTAAAAAAGGGTATTATAGAATACAATAAAAAAAGAAATCAAATCATTAAGAGCAATATTAGAGAAAATAAATGATAATAAAAAAATAATAAAGTATGAATTTAAAAACCTTAAATATCAAATTCTAATATGTTAATTTCATAAAATATCAATATTTAGCTATCCGCATTGATTCCCTATTCAATGAGTCAATGAATATGTTACCGTTAACGTATTGATTTAATTTCAAAATTTGTTGACAACTTTTTATTTTTTTAATTTGTTGATTTTTTTTTTATTTTTTAATTAAAAAATTCTTTACATTAAATTATATTCAAATATCTACCCAAAAAAATTATTTATTTTATTCAAACGAACCACGTCGCGACAGTTATCAAAAACAAAAAAGAGGGAAAGATTACGGTGTTGTCATGTGCAAGGAAGTTCTCCAAGTAAATGCACTTCAATTATTGATATGTGTGAGGTTGTCATTTTGAAAATATTCTCAAATGTATTATACAGTGTAGTGACCGATGTCATATTATATCTATATATAGATATAGATACGGAGAATGCTAACCAATGTCCAAAAATAAATTTAACATTGGAACTTAATGTATTTTTAAAAAAAGATTTTTCTATTATGTACAACATTGCAGAGGTCTAACATCATTAAATACACACTTTTAATTAAATTTATCCGCCTAATGAATAATGTTTTTTGAAAACGATTTTCTCTTTGTTCCTATTTATTATCCTATTTATTATATGACTTCACTTCCCTGTCTATCTCAATTCATTTCTTGAATAGCTGCGTTTTTATGTATCTCAATTAATTTATACAGGGAAGTAAATTCATATAATAAATAGGATAATAAATAGGAAGAGAGAGAAAACCGTTTTCCAAAAAAAAAAAATGATTAGTTAGCTGGATAAATTAATCAGAAGTGAGTATTTAATGATGTTAAACATGTGCAATATTCCTCGTGATATAAAAACCGTTTAAAAAAAAAAAAAGAAGGCTAACGAGTGCCTTTAAAGTACTCTCTAAGGAATCAAGAAAAAAAAGTTTTTATAGAAAATTGATGTATTTAATGTTTAAAAAATTGAAATAGTTAGTTTTTCAATAAAAATTTGTTCTTCTTAATTTTTTAAAGAGTGCCCTAAGAACACTCGTTAGCATGATTCTAAAAAAATGCTAAGACACTATTTATCAGAATCCTATTCAACTCACTCTATTATGTGAAACTCATCAAAACATATGATCCTACGTGAAATCCATCCAATAATAAATAATATATTAAAAGGAGTGTGATTCAGACATTAGTTATGTATTTTATATTTTAAAGAGTTTTGGACTTAATTTTTCAATATATTTTTACTTATTTTAAGGGTGCATTAAAGGCACCTGTTAGAGACTTGAACTTGTTACCAATGGTCAATTTTATTTTATTTTTATAAAACAAATGGTCAAACTTTATACCTTAATGACATATTAATTTCGATTACTTTATTCCACGCGGATCCTCTATATATTTTGGTGCAATTTATCACTTTGCATCAAGGACAAATGAAGAGGAGTGATCAAAGTGAGATGGGGAAAAGTAAGGTTGCAATCTTGTTACTCGGAGCCTTGTTTGCCTCGTGTATCAGGCTAGACTTGAAAGTTGAAGCAAGAAGATCGTCACCTTCGGAAATAGGAATCGATGCCAAATTGAAGCTGCTCAACAAGCCTGCTGTTAAAACCATTAAGGTTTTTTTATATATATTCTGTGACACCCTTTTAGTGTTCGATTTTGGTTACGATTTCAGATTTTACTTTCTCGCAAGTTGACATAAACAATCCTTTTTGAAAAAAAAACTTTTTTTCCTCTTTCTCCCACGCACATACAATTAAGGTGCTAATATAGAGAAAAGTATTTGAAATGGTTGTGTACAAATAATTTGTGTACTCATTTATGTGAAAAGTTTATTAATGATTGATTTGGATATAACATTTTCAATTTTTTTTTGCAGAGTGAAGATGGGGATATTATTGATTGTGTTGACATCTACAAACAACCTGCTTTTGACCATCCAGCTTTAAAAAATCACACTATCCAGGTGAATTAATAATCTGTAAATTTAATTTTGACACAACCCATTATTTTTCAATCATAGTTTTATATTTTTTGTTTTGTTTTTTAATCATGGTTTTATATTTATTATTGGAAAAGGTTCAGTACTATATATATTCATTATCTCGAAAGTTAAATTATGTTATCTTTAAACATTAAATATATCAATTCCTAATATAAATTTTTTTTTCTTGATTTCTTAACGAGTGCACTCATTAGCAATTCCCAATATATATATATATATCAGAAGAGTCATACACATTTAAAGTGACCATTGTTATTATTATTATCTTCTTCGCTATCATCATTCCCAAAGTAACATATTAGTGCATCTTCAATGACTAAATTGCGCAGATGGTACCTAATTTTTTACTGGAATCCAAGAGTTCGAGCCCAAAAAATGCTTCCAATTCAAGGTCTATTGTATTTCAAACATGGCAAAGAAGTGGAAGCTGTCCAAGAGGAACCATCCCTGTTCGCAGAATTCAAAAGGAGGACTTAATGAGAGCTACTTCTCTTAAACGCTTCGGGATGAAACCCCCAGAACCGTTGAAGAATTCAACAAACAACCACAGTCTTCATTTTCCCAACCTCAATATCACCACCAATAATGATGTTCTAACAAGAAATCCAGCAGATCGCTCGGTACACTTTTTTACACAGACATCCAATTATTCTTATCCTAATTATCTTAAAAGTCATTTAAACTATGATTTGTAATTGGTCAACAATGTAAACAGTAATTATATAACAATTAAACTCAAACAAATATATTTCATTCATCATATTTTTTTTATTCAGACCACATTGATTATTTTTATAACTTTATTATTATCTTTTAGGTTAATGTAATTCTATTTTCCTACTTAGTAAAGATACCATATAACAAGTAATACTATACTGGTCCAAAAAACTATAAATTGTTTGGTGACGTGATGATGCAGGCAGCATATCTTGTGACAATGGGATACAATTATATAGGTTCAGAAGCAGATATTAATGTTTGGAACCCATCTCCAAACGTTGAATTGTCAAATGATTTCACCACTGCTCAAATCTGGCTTAAGGCCGGCAATGGTCCTGATTATTTTGAAAGCGTCGAATCAGGCTGGATGGTTAGTTCAGTTGCCAACAGTACTCATAGCTTCCAATTCCAAAATAATATTATACAATATAGTATAGTATGGATAATTCATAATTGTGTCTATTATGGTTTAGGTGAATCCGAAGCTATATGGTGACCATGCAACCCGATTATTTGCTTACTGGACTGTAAGTACCTAGTTTCTGAAGGATCAGTCATTTTGTTTCTTGATTGTTTTGTAACCTCAATATGACTTTGGTTTGTTGACTATATATATGATGCAGAGGGATTCATACGAGTCAACAGGTTGCTTTGATCTTACGTGCCCCGGGTTTGTGCACACAAACACCCAAGTTTCACTTGGTGCTGCCATTCAACCTGTGTCATCCCAATCTGGCCCGCAGTATGATATCAACGTTGGGATGTTCTTGGTAATGATCACATGTATATTTAGTTAGGACATGTATTAAAGTATTTTTATAAAAAAAAATAATAATATTAAACTCATTTCCAACATAACTTAATTAATAACCCTGCATCATTTCAAAGGTAATTCTCCTAGTGTACTAACTTTTTTTTCCCGTTTGGTTTCAGGATCCTAAAACAGGAAATTGGTGGCTTAAAATTAGGAACAACATTCCTGTAGGTTATTGGCCGTCTGAAATATTGGGGAATTTGAGACACAGTGCCATATTGGTTGAATGGGGTGGACAAGTGTTCAGTTCAGGCGTCAAAAAACACCCTCACACAGGAACAGGGATGGGTAGTGGACAATTCGCAACCGGTCTATTTGGCCACGCGTGCTTCATGCGAAATATAAGGATTGAGGATTATTCGCTTTCTCTCAAGTATCCTCAATTTGTATATGCATTCTCAGACGAACCCTATTGTTATAGCGCCAAGAATTTCCAAAAAGGCTATGGAGAGCCTGTCTTTTATTTTGGAGGGCCCGGCCGAAATCCTCCCTTTTGTTCTTGAATTTTCATTATAATAATAATAACTAGAGACTTTTCTTGGATGCCATCTTTATGTAAACATGAATAAAGATGCCTGATATATATTAAGAGAGAGAATATAACAATTATGTTGATTTTCCTATTGTCCCATATATAGTTTTTCTCCTTGTTACCAAACGTTCTAGCCTAACTTAAAAGATGAATCTATCCGGAGCATCCTAACTAGAGGTGGCAAAACGGTCTATCCGGCCCGTCATGGGTTAGTCCGAGGTGGGCTTGGGCTTTGTTGAGCCGGATCAAGAAGGTCCGGAATCAATATGGACTGTAAAATAGGTGTCCAAACCCAGTCTTATGCCGGTATTTTTATTTGTTTTTCATTCATTTTCATTTTTATTGAGTATTTTCCCAAACGAATTTCGACTATTATTTTTTTATTAAAAAAGATGCTTAAGCGTCTTAAACAAAGATGCTAATTATAGAGATGCTATGGTGTTTTTTAAAAAAAGTACTTATCACTATATTCTCCAGCTATGTTATCTATATTGACATTAGCACTTAAATCCTTGTAACTTTAGACATGCTAACTATTAATCGAGTAGCAAATGTATTACATTGACATTTAAGCCTCTTAGAGAAATCTTTACATCTTCAAAATTGATGCCCTCCCGCTCATCACCATCCTCTTCATTATCATAATCTAGAATAAAAAATAGACTTTTTTTTTAATTTTCAATTTTTTATGGTTTTAGTTAAATAAAAATGAAAAAAAATTCAAATATATAAAACTAACCCGGCTACCCGAGCCTAATGCGGGTTCGGGCATCATAGAAACGGGCCAAAAAGACCCTGAATAAAAATAGGCTTAAATTTAACTACCTAAATCCTACAAATCATCGGGCTTATTCGAACTAACCCGATTGAGCTGCCCATTTTGCCGCCTCTAATCCTAGCAAGTAGCAAATTGCACTTGTTAGAGAATGCAAAGAATATGCAGATATCTTTAATTTTTGCGACGATTTATTATCACTAACTAACTCAAATGCGGCATCAGTCACATTATATGTTTTGGAACTAACGAGAACGTTTATGTTGTGATAAAATAATCTTTTCGATTAATCAGGTAGTTCAATGATATATTGTGTTTTCTATAAATAAAAAAAAGATATAGTGTTTATTAATCAGTTTTTTTTTTTGACAAAAGAAAAGTTAAACAATTTCATTAATAATGGAGAACGCAATACATTTGGTAATATCATCACGAATTTGGAGAATGGTAGTATATGTAGTCACCCCTAACAAAGAGTGAGCAACTACATGAACTTTCCTCCTAGCAAATTCTATCAAAGAGTTGTTAACATAAGATGATAAAAGACTCCTACAATTTGAAATAACAACCTTATAATTAGCTTGATCCTCTTGAAGAATATCTATGACTTCCTTTTGTCAGTTTTTTTTTTTTTAAGAATTTATTAATCAGTCTTGATAGGTAACCAAGTGAATTCATTTGACCTGCACAAGGATAACTTACCATTACCAAGACTGTCTTAATTTAAAGCACCAAAGTATAGAAACCGTGCTTGCTGTAATACATTTTCATTCATATAATTTTGAATATTGTTTACAATATATATTGGTACAAATTGTAACAGGCGCAGCTAATAATAAGGACCCTATTCAAGGCTATTTACATCCATTCATGGCTAACTAAAGGCCAATCAACGTTGTGCCTAAAATCAAGGAAGCTATGATCCTGGTGCTTCTACACAAAGTCTCTCAAAGAAGGAATTCGACCAGACAATTCAAAGAACTAGATGTTTTTTTAGACTTACAGGAGTGGGTCAAGGCACCTTGAGAAGAGAGATTCTAGGGTAAGTAATTTTGAATTCAGGATTGCTATTCTATACGAAGTCTTACTGTTACGAACTTGATACGAAATGAATTTGCGGAATTCAAGTATTGAATTGGCAAACTGAAGCAGAAGAAGAATTTCTCCGAGCCAATTCTTTGAAGGTAAATGAATCTTCGCATCAGTACTATTTATCATTTCTCTTTTAAATTTGAATGCGAGAGTTATTAAAAGTTTTATATCTTTACTGACATCGTGACATTATTTTTAATAACACTGAGAAATAACAATAATATCAATTTGTTAAGAAAATTATGCATAAAAATAAAACTCTTAGAAGTGTTAGATAAAAACACTAGTGTAAGATTTTATAAATTTTATAGTCATTTTTTATCTATATTTATTTGTTCAAGGAGACGAAGACATCTTTATCTTTATCATTAAAAGAAAAGTGGTGGCTGGGATATAGATGTAAAATCACTTGGTTCAAGTTTTTTTAAAACTTAAAAAAAACTGTTTATGCAATTATTATTATAACATTTGTAGTTTGTAATATTAATTAGGTTAAAAATAATCGAATGAATATGAAAATAATTAAAAATTATGATTATTATACGTATAGTACATAATTGAATTTAAAATATAAAATAATTAAATATATCCAATCACTATTATTCAGTCTGCTCCATTTTGGGAGGTGTTCTGCGCAAAACCTTTTGCTGTAGGTACAGTGACAAGAACAATGGAACTCTGGGAGATCGTTCAGGGGCAATACGATTGTTGAAGAGCCGTTGGGGAGGGTTATTACATGTACGGAAAATTGTAGTTGCAGAATAATAAAAAATAAAAAAAATCAAACTGTCCTATAGCAAAGATGGTTAAAAAAACAGCTTAAGGTTGTCTAAAAAAGCTTTTTATTATTTTCAGTTGTAAACCAAACACAAATAATATTTTCAAAGTAATTAAATGTAAAGAGTATGTTGTTTTGTTGTATACTCCTGGGGTTTGACAAGATTTGCACTCCCCTTCTTTAGGTCTATGTCCTCAGACCTTTGACAGTCGGTTTGTTCAACTTTCTGTCCATTCAGCTGTAGGTAAAATTGTTCTTTTTGCAGTGTACCATTTGATGATTTTATTGATCATTTTTCTCATTTTGTTCCTCTTTCATTCTTTTTTTCCTATCTCACTCATTGTTGTTTCTCTCACCCTCCTCAATTATTTTGTGGTGAATCAATACTTTATTGGGACATTCATTAACCCAAACTCTCAAGATGCACACACATGTGATTATCAAGAAATTGGTTTGCAGCTTTGTGAGTTTGTCCAAGGCAAGCAGGTCCCTTTCTTTATCTCTTTATTTTGATAAAATTAACTAAAATATTGGTTTGAAATAATTGAACGTGTTATGTGGTAGATTTGAAAAGTTAAATGTTTTTGTTAATTTGTATGGTCTCTTAAATATATTGTTTTTCTTGAATTGTTATTTGGTTTAAATTTTTTACATAGCTGATAGCTATGAGAAATTTTATCATGCTATTCAAGGCTGGTGGAGATCTATCTCATTGTGTGATGTTATAAATATTTTGTCCCACTCGCTATAAAGAGCACATCACATCCCATCATATACCCATAGATATTACTTGGGAAATAAATTCAACTTTTAGAGTTCTTAGAATTTATTCAAATAATATTATACAAACTCAAAAAAAAAGAGGGGGGGGTGTGATAGGAACTGGGTAGGCTGGTTTTGGACCTGCTGCAATGTTAATCATATGAGCATATCTGAAGTCAGTTTGTATAATTGCTGATATCATATTGTAGGGAAAACTGAAATGTGGCTAGGAAATAGTAGTGAATCTATATTACCTTGCACTGGTTAGCCCCTCATGGATATTAATTTGGTCAATATAGTTATTCTCTTAGAGTTAAAACCATTAATGTATAGCTATTTGTTTTTTCTGTCATTACTATTTTTTTTTTACATCTTTTACTTTTTATAGTTAAAAAAAGTCACTTTGAGTTCTGAATAATTAACCTTCTTCTTTGACTGGATATGCTAATTTATTTGATAACATCAGCATTTGTAGGAACACCTTTCTAGATGGCTCCTGAGGTTCTTAAGAATATAGAATGATATATTATTTTATGGTGAAGGTTATTTTTTGGTCATTCGAATGCCTTTTGTTATGTTTTCTTAGGTGTTACCTTTTCCATCTTTATTTTCGGTCTATATTCCCTATTGTTTTCTTTAAGACTCTCAGAATCATCACTTAAGTTTTATCACAAAAAAAGAAAAGAATCATCACTTAAGAAAAGTTTTTGACATAAAACTCGTGCCCTTTTCGGAAGCTTGAGTTGAAATCCACAAATGATGGAAGATCGGGTTTTAGTTTGTCATCATGAGTTGCAATAGATTCTAAATCCTTTAACATGTTAACATCCATCATCAAATTTGTCTTCCATTAAGTGTGTTAATAGTCAACAAGAACCGGAAGTTATGCAAGAGCTCAAGACTCTTAGTGTTGTATATGGATGGGAACAAGTTGACCACGGGAAAAAAATTTGAATTTTATTTATTAAATGTGTATTCCTAAAAGTGTTGTCTTACAAGGTCTGCATTTTTACAACCTTCAGCCCAAAATATATACTTATATTTTTTGTTTTCATGTCTGATTCTATCTTTGTAATTTCATTCTTTCATTGATTGTTCTTTTTTATTTTTATCAATTTTTTCTCAGTATCACTACAAGAATTTTTTAATTTTACTACTAATTTTACCTACTAATAAAATTAGTAGATGTTTTAAGTTTTTAACATTAAGTAAGCGCATATTAACTACAGTAAACACTACTACTGCTCTTCGACACTTCACCCCCTCTCTTCATTCTCGCTTTCTTGTTTCAGCTTCTTCTTCCACACACTCTCTTCTTCTCCCCTCCCCCCTCTCTCAGCTCTTAGTTGCTTCAGATCCACGCCCAACACAGCTTCGATTAATCGCCCCGTCACCATGTGAGAGACCTCAACGGTTCGTTCCCTTTTTCCTCACTACTACATATGCAGGCTTTAGCAACATTTGTTGTTCTTCTCCATTCTCAACCCTCTCTATGTTCAGTGCTGAATCAAGCTCTTTGTTTCTTCACCAAATTGGCTCTCCCTTCATGCAATTGAGCTCTATGTTTCTTTAACTCTGATTTCAAAGGTAATCAATCGTCTCAATCTAAGCTACGTTCACTATTGGATTTGAAATTTTGACACTACAAAAAAAAACTTATTTAGCGACCGAAGATTTCGGTCGCTAAACATGATAATTCGGTTGCTATATAGTTTAGCGATCGAATTAAGGGGATAGCAGAAACCCTGGTGGCTAAATGTTTAGCGACCGAACTTGTATTTCGGTCGCAAATTTGCGACCGATATTTCGGTTGTAAAATTATATATTTCGGTCGCCGTATAGTTGGTCGCATGCTCAGCTTACCTAATTTGGTGACCGATATTCGGTCGCAAATTTTGATTTTTTTTTAATTTTCCTGTAACTTAATCCTACCGACCAAATTTTGTTTTTCAACTATTACCCCATTGATTTTTAATTTCTGATATAACAAAATAACCAATATTTTTTTTGAATAAATAGAAAACGTAAATATGATGTACTAACGATCCAAAACACCACAGTCAATATGATCAAGAAAACATATACATTAATTAACGCAAGTTTAATAATTGTTTATAAAAAAAAGTTTAATAATGTACTAATTAAGGATCAAAACATAAAAACACACCACAGTCAATAAGTACTAATCAAAATATCAAAACTCATCAATCTTCCAAAGGGATGAACATGTAGAAGCGAGAACCCCCAAGGTACTTAAACTTTGCCAATGCACCAGTGGATAACAAATACAACTCCCTGATACCATTTGTATCTGTTACAAAATATGGGTGATCCTCATGGATTACTATATTCCCATTGAACAGATTTCCGCTTTTGTCTTCAATAGTGACAACATGCGGTATTTGTTGTCCCCACCGACGGTAGAATGATCGCGGGATTTAAATCAAATCCTGCAAATACACAAGAACAATTTATTAAATGATTAGTTTATGCCTTAACCATCATTACGTGAATCCGATCATTATTCTTAAGTTGATGAGATACTGTACCTGGTCTATATGGATGACTGTCTCAAAACATTTAGTCAGATCCATTTTCTGATAAAACGATAAGGAAAACAAGTCATATGTCTAAACTTCATCAAGTGATAATAAGAAAAGATGGAAAGATCAATGTCGCATTATAGCATGTTAAAATAGAACAAAGGAATGCAACTTTACATGCAACTTTACAGATTAGCAAACATAGTAGTTTTCAGGAAAGCAGATGCTTTTACGTCGTTTTGAAGGATGGTCACAGAGAGGACTTTTCCTACCGGAAGTGCCTAGATAACCTAGTAAGGATGGTCATCAACAACTATTTCTGGAAAGCTCCATTTCCTAGTGAAACAAATGAGTAGAAAACCAGAGTTGCTTTCATAATATTAAGTCACCAAAAGAAAAACCAGTTTGCAACTTTGCATATATCCATCCAAGAAGGTAAGATAGAAAACCACTGGAGCCAAAATATGGGAATAAAATAAATCTACTAGAGAACATGAGGAGGACTTGCGGAAAACAAAACAAAGAGAGAAAATATGTTTACGGACTTATGACACAAGAAAAGAGAAGGAATCTCATGACACCATAATAATTTTGTAAAAAGGCAAGGGAGAAACAGGCCAAGGGTGGGTGGGAAATATACGCAACAAACCTGGCAATGAAAAGAGCGAGGCAGTCTTAACTCCTAAACATGATGCACAAACTAAAGGCAAGCTCCAAAAAATTAAATGCACAGATAAGAAGTATCGTCAATCGTATTAAGTAGGGACGAGATATCAAATATTGGCCCAACATATCCGCCGTCAAGTAAAGACCAAAGACACGACTTATTGCAACAGGATAATAACCTCTAAAGAACTTGGATATCTAAGAGACTATGACTCATTCTGCGTAATGGAAAGAAAATATCAACAGCATATCATGATTGCCTCTTAATTATCCAAAATCAATATGTCCATCAAGAATATCCTCTCCCAACCAAGAGCTTCCTGATGCCCTAAAATTATTATTAAAAAAAATCCTTCTAAAAAACAATAGAAGATAATGCACGGTGGGGTCTCAATTCTCAAACCCAAACTAAATCATGCAAAGAAATTTTCCTCCACTTAGTGCAAGAAATTCCCTTGATATCCATTCATACCAGCAAACAAAAAGACCACATTTATCATCCAAATTTGAATAAATGAAAAGCCACCCTCAAATTTCTACCGTAGGATCATTAGAATCGACAGGGGATTCTTTGTATCCATTGCAAAAGACATTTACATTTCACTTAAATTGCAACATTTTTATTTCTTGACATTTTCAAACCGGTACTCAATTCAACAATTCTTCTAATCATATTACCTCTATTCATTGCTTTTCAACCAAAAATTCAAAAAAGTAATCTTCCAATGAATGGGTCATACAAATTACATGAAATAAAATACAATTAAAATAACATAAATCTCCCCGAAATACCATAAAAACAAATGATCATCACAACTCACAACTCACATGAAATACACAAGTAACTCTTCTCAGTAGTAAGCAATAAAGTAATGAAGTTCAAGTTACAGGATGTTCCGATATTAGAAGCAGCGAAAAATCGGGATGTTACAGGATCAAATATATCAAAACTGGTCAAGTCATGAGGTCCAAACACATCATCAAAACCAGTTCCATTAACATAGTAAATGCACAAACCAGAGAAATAGAGAGAGAGAGGGGCGAGGAGAGACGAAAACATACCAGAGAAGGAGGAGGACGGTGGTAGCCATACGGATAAGGAGGGAACTGAGAGGGAGAAAAAGTTAGAAACAGATAGAGAGAGAGATGGAGAGAGAGAGAGAGAGAGGAGAGCTTACCGTGATGGTGGTTGCCGGAGGAGGGGCGGCAGTCGCGAAACCGTGGTGGCCGGAGGAGAGAAAGAGAGATCGAGTGAGAGAGAGGAAGAGAGATCGCGAAATGGAAGAAGAAAGGGGTTTCTGCGTTTTTAGGGATTTTAATTTTTAGCGACCGAATATTTCGGTCGCAAGGGTGCCATTTCAAAATTTAAATTAATAAATTTAGCGACGGATTTTTAAATCGGTCACTAAGACGCGCTCTTTTGGTTTTTTTACGCACCGTTTAGCGACCGAATTAACACTACAAAAAAAGAGTTATTTAGCTACCACCAAATTCGGTCGCTAAAATATCGAAATTCGGTCGCTAAACCGTTTAGCGACCGATTTTTCATATTTAGCGACCGAATTTGGTGGTCGCTAAATCGTTTGGTGGTCGCTAAATTGGTCGCTAAACCATTTAGCAACCAATTTAGCGACCGAATTTCCATATTTAGCGATCGAATTTCTATATTTAGTGACCGATTAAGTGTGGTCGCTAAATTCGGTCGCTAAAATACATTTTTTTTGTAGTGTAATATCGGTCGCAAATGTAAATACAATTTAACCAATGCATTTAATTCGGTCGCCATTTCGGTCGCTAAAAAGGTATAAAATTTCTAACTTTTAAGTTCCTTTATTTAGCGACCGAAATAGCGACCGATAACCCTGCTACGCTCTATTTAGGTCGCTATTCCGGTCGCCGTATTAACTCTAATCAGTCTTTCATGTAGATCCTATAATCGGTCGCCATTTCGGTCGCCAAAAACAACCAAAAAATTCGGTCACTATTTTCGGTCGCTAAACAACCTTTTTTTTTGTAGTGTGAGTTCATCAATCTAAGAATGTCTTAATGCTTGATTGATTGCCTATATATTGTTTGATTAAAGTTAGATTTAAGTTCGTCTATGTCAAGAATTTAGGTCTAATCGATTTTCCATTCATATAAAACAAAATGTGATTATCATTTTTTATTCTATAAATTGCAGTTTGTTAAATCAATCGAGTGATTCTAGGATCTCTTTTAGATGAAGAATGATTGGTTATCATAAATGGATTGAGATCCATCTCTTTGGTATATTTTCTTTGGATCCATTTTTGTTTCACAATTATTTTTTTCTAATTTGTTGCATTACAATAAACTTTGTGAATGTTTTACATTAGTCATAATAATAATAATTGCAACAAATTATGATAAAAAATTCACCTAGTTTTAGCATGGTACACAGTTTTACATTTTCACTTGCTCTTCAATAAACTTTGTGAATGGTTTACTCATTTGTCAGCTCTAGTATAGTCTATTAGATTGAGGTTAATGGTCGCACCATTAAAATATAAGAT
Source organism: Sophora flavescens (assembly GCA_030762895.1). NCBI lineage: Eukaryota > Viridiplantae > Streptophyta > Magnoliopsida > Fabales > Fabaceae > Sophora > Sophora flavescens. Next base: position 6,895,140 of record CM061067.1, on the reverse strand, counting down.
AATACTTTTAATGTGACTTCATTTTGTGTTTCTCTATTAGACAACTTTATTTTGACATTTCAAATTTAGATACCAGAAGACTTGAGCAAAGGAGAGATTCCTTGGCGGGGTTTTCAACGCAAGGTAGTATTTAGGTGGTCAAGCCCGAGAACATTTGGATTGGTTTTGAAGAACTTGATTAGGGTGTTCGCTGATTCTTAGTTTATCATACTAAATGTTTGATAAAATGTTTTGAGAGGGTTGTGTGTCATATTGCTTTGCTCACAGTTCATATTCATTAGCATCTTGTGGTGGTAAGTGAACTTTTATGGAATTAAACTGATGATGTGCTTTTTGAATGCTACACTTCAGTTATCTAATATTTTTGCCCATTTTCAATAACAAAGACTTTGGTTTATTCACATCTTCTTGTCCCTGCAAAAAATGACTTTTACTTAGATGGTACTTTTCTGTTTATTTTATTGGAAAAAACAGGAAATCCTTGATGCAACATCTTATGTCCCACCACCTCCCTCAGAAGAGCAAAAGAAGAAAATTGCAAAGATGTAAGAACAATTCTCTTTTATTTTCTAATTCTTAAGGTTAATACAACTTCTAATTCCGGGTTCCATGTTGCTTGTGGCTTCTATTAGATTAGAATGACTTGATATTGAAGGACATGTAACTAACATATCCTAATCAAATGTGCACTTTTGAAGGGCAACCAACGGACAGCAGAAACGCCTTAAAAGCAAGGTGCTTTTAGATAAGGCATTTAGAAGAAGTAAAAATAGTTGGGACTAATAAATTGTTTTCCAAAATCCTGAAACTTTCATTTTAGTAAGTTCACCATTGTTGACTGATTGAGATTCCTTTAAACATGCTATTTACATCTAGGAAGACAAACCAAATAATGCTTATAAAAACCTTTTATCATCTCACTACAAATTTAATGGTTCTCTCCTCCCTCTTTTAGCATTGGAATAAATTTGCTTGCTTGAAACTCGTTATAAATTTCTTTAGTGATAGATACATGGGGTAAGCTAAATGTGATCAGGTGTAAAAATACTGTTATTGTTTTCTTATATTGGTTCGCATTGTAGTGTTGCTACAATTTTTTTATTAAAGACTAATTTTCACTGAACATTGTAGTGAAGATGTGCATGAGTTTCAAATTCTTACACTAAATAAAAGGTGCTTTGGTATAAGAGCTTCACTGCCTTTTGGTTGTTTACTTATGTCTATATATAGCTTCGTGACCTTTAATAGTTGTACTTTTACCTTTTTATGTGATATTTTTATATAATGGAATGAAAAGAAGGTTCAGATCTTTTTTTTAACTATAAAGGGTACTGATGTTTATTATTTTATTTGCGTAGAAATGAATTCAAGCACTCTTCTTACTTCCCGATACTTCTATAATTTTAATAGTGAAAGTCAAATGGTTTTTGTAGGAAATTCTTTGTTATGTAATGCTTATATTTTGTTTCTTTCTGATTTCGATTCAATGTTTACCATAGGGTGACTATGAAGTTGTGAATGAAACCGAAAAAGAATTTGGGTGATGAGAAGCCTGCAATCGAGGAAGATGTAGCAGATGGAAAAAAGGAGAGTCCTACTAATGAAACTAAAGAAAAAGAGCCCGAGGATAAGGTGAATGTCCATTTAAAGTTTCACCATTTATCCTATTATGTTCTTGTATCCACTACGTAAATTTTAAATAATTTTATCCTGTTTTTTTTTTTTTGATAAAAAATAATTTTATCCTGTTAGGCTAAGAGTGAATTGTCTTTGGATGCTTTAGTTCATTTTGGAAGCTTAAATACAATTCAGGATATATAATGCTCTAAGGCCTTAGTCATGATACAATTTCCAGTTATTATTTTTCAACTATAAAAGATTGCGAATGCTCTTTTCATATTTAATGCTGAGATTTGTAATTTGTGACATTATGGATACTTCTTATTTAATGTTTGTCAATACTTTGGATATTTGAGATATTTTGTTATGTCTGAGATTGTTTGTGCCTATTCAAGATGTGACTTTTTACACCAATGAGTATCCGATTTATAGAGTTCTCACATTCAATATCACTTGATTCTATAAGGCGAATATAGCCGATGTAAAAAACCTTTTTTGACCGATGTAAAATGTCTAAACTGCAATGGTGTTATAAGTTTTGTTGATTTGGTTTTGGTATGTTGTTTTACGACTACAACTAGATAATAAAGTTAAAAGATATCGGTTGCTAAATTGGTCCATAAGACAGGTGTTTGGGACCAATTTAGCGAGTTAATTTTTTTTTAATTTGTTTTTGAATTAGTTAGGGAATAACTATAGAATCGCTAAGAAAATCTAGCCATAGATTGACTATAAAATTGCTTCGACAGTATGGTAGCTATTTAGCTAGTAAAAACAATTTTGAATAGCATATTACTAGGGATTAACTACAAAACAGCTAGCACTTATTTAAGATTAGCTATGAATTAGATAGAAAACCTTTCCTAGCTAATTTGCCATTCAAATTATGCTACCACCAATTTTGCAGCAATTTTGTAGTTAATTTGTAGCTAAATTTATTTGCTAGAAATTAGCTACCAATCAACTGCAAAATTTGTCGTAGCTATTCACCGAATTTCTTGTAGTGTATATCTAATAATGTAGATGTAATTCAATAAAGGAATGTCAATTTCATATTGGAGAAAAAATGGAAAATTAATACTCATTAGAAATAGTCAATAAATTAATCAATTTATATACACATGGGTGTCTATTTGAGTTTACAATTTGAAAGTGATAGAGAATAAAAAAGACACAAATTATGGTTGAGAATGCATAGAGTGAATTGGAGAAATTAAGTCAATTGTTTCAATTTAATTAAATTAATCCTAAAATAAGCATTAAATAGTAGGATTTTAGTGATACAGCTGCTACAAATTTTTTTATTTTTAATTATTTTAATTTACTTTTTTCCTGCATTTAAGTTTGAACATTATTTTAAAAAAAAATTAAATTAGACATCAAAATAAAAAATTCATTTATATTAGTAAATACTAAACAATGGATACGTACGATGCACGGGTAAAAAATATATGAAGAGTATAATTATATATTATTTGGAAATATAATTGGTTTTTTTAATTTAAAGATAATAATATAATAAAAAAACTGTTCATAACTATTATTGTGTTGTAATACAAAGGATTGATAAAATTAACCACTGTCATGTCATAAAGAAACATTTTAATAATTTAACTTACAACAACAATAAATTTAAATAAAAAAACTTTAGACGCCTATTTGATTTCAAACATGTAACTAAATTTATTTCAATATTTCCTACTTCAAATATAACTCATACATAAAGTTATTCAATTAATTATGCAAATATTTTGAATTTAAAATAGAAAATATAAACAAATTTTACATATTAGAAGTCCAAAAAACAAAACATGCATTATACAATTTATCATTTCAAAAATTGAACAAATTGTAGTTTTAATTTTCAACATTTAAAAACAACTATTCAAATAAAGTAGTGTAAAGATGCATAATATGTCCGTGCATCGCACGGGTATAAGATCTAGTTGAAATAATTTGATACATTTGCACATTTTTTTACTATTACATCTGGACTCATTTATAAGCAAAAAATACATATATTTTCCGGACTCAAATATAAGCAAAAGTCAATTAATTCAACTCTATTTAATGTCGGTGTTAAAAGTCAAGACAATTAATCAATCCAATCAATTCTCCTCTTTTCCAAGAGCATTACATACCCCTAGACAATTAAATGATAGTTTAGTAATTGTAACTCATTTTGTTACATAAATCTATACAATTAAACTAAATTAACTAACTTTCTTAATAAGTGCAAATTTAGATATTTTGCTTATAATTGAGCGCGGATGTAATAGTTCTATTCATCACTTTGACGCTTACAAATGGTTATAAAAGAGATTGGAAAAAAAACTCCTTTTTAAGACAAGTTTATATTGAAAATAAATAAATAAAGATTATATTATTCAGTAGATTAAAATTTTTATTTTAAATTTTTATTTACTCACTTTAAAATTTAAATACAAATCCCCTTTGGAGAAACAGAGATATTTATCATTAGAAATTTAGAATGATTTGCTGGGACCATTGCAAAGGTTATCAGGTATCACTTGTTCCCATCGATATAGCAGAAAACGAGAAATAATTATATTAATTATTATGATCCTAAAACACCATTGGTTTCAAACAAACATACAAAAATTTTAAGTTACTAACTCAAAATCAACGTTAAATATCTTTCTTGGAGCATACATTCATTTTGCTGTAAAAGCATTCAATGATTTCTCAACAAAAACTGTCTAAATATTATTTATTATATGCAAATCGAGTCGGGTAAAAATTTGATAGAAAATGAGGTAATTTGTCCGCAATAAAGAAGAAAAAAACAAGTGACATGCGCACCCTCCAAGTCGTGTAACAATACTAGACTTTAGTTTCGATTCTCCGCCACCAATCTCTCCTTGTAGATTGGATGCAACAGTATAATCGGCGAATCCCTTCAAGATACAACTTATAACTTTGGTTTGGTTTGCACACCCTAAACCAAGCGTATCGTCAATGGCATTTCTGAGAATAATAGTTTCCTTAATTCTCTGCGCATTAAGGGAAGAAAGGAAGTGATTTGGCTTGCGAAGTTTAGGCAATTTTGAGACATCATTTTGCATACACAAGTGGTTCTATTTATAGACCAACTTATGCCTCTTAGTGAATGAAATGACCTTTCATATATTTGAAAGATTGATTGCAACATTTCATGAATGTACACTTGATGAATGAATACATTTAATCATGAAAAAACACACCTATTAGGAAAGATTTGAAAGCCATGAAGAGACACACATATTAGTGTCCTTCAACATCTTTCCAACTTGGTGTCTTAGACTTCCAGTATGTTGGAACTCCCTCACAATCCCCACCAATTTCAAAATAAACCCAAATCCCATTATTCAGAAAATCACATGCTTTGGATCAAAGGTATCTTGGGGATTTGAACATTTGCTTAGTAAGTCATGGTTGCACTCATCCCCAAATAAAGTGGTAGACAAGATTTGAACCAAATATTCATTAGAACAAGTGTCCATGACTTACACATGTAATCTCGGTACCAATGAACGACGTGGTAGTGTGACACATTTGGTAAGACCTTGTGTCGTGTATCATTTTCATGAGGGCTTACAGAGTCAAGCCCAACTCTAAGAAGAGGCCCCACTTGACTCTCATATAGGTGGACTTTACCAAAAGCACCCCCATAAGTTGGGCACCTCGGCACATATATGCTATAGGTCCATTAAGAGCAAAAGCTCACTCTTTTCCTTTTGTCCTTATGGTATTCAAGTAATTTTAAACCTTGGGATGTATCTATTCGTCAAGTACTTGCAATCACTCTCATAGTCTACCTTGGCCACATTGAACTCAAGACTTGATGCTATTCAAGTGTGAGTTGGGTTTCCACCATTGGTGATCATGTAGATATGGGCTTGATTCCCATCCCTAATGATGTTTTTCCACATCATATCACTTGTCAGTCCTTTCGTCAAAGGATGCAAGATTTCTTTCCGTCTTATAAATACCCTAGATATTACTCCATTTGCAATTAGTTCCTTGGCATAACTATGTCTTAGTCCAATGTTCCTGGACTTTCCATTATAAACTTGGTTGTATGCCCTTGATAGTGTTGACTGACTATCTCATTGTATGGATACTGATGTCATTAAAATTGGTATCTCATACAACATGTTTCTAAGCCATTTAATCTCAATGTTAAATGCTGCCAATGCTATGAATTCTACAGTCGTGGTGGAACCAGCAATGCCGACTTTTTTCTTGAAACCCCAAGAAATGGCACCCCCACCAATTGTCAAGACTCAACTGCTTGTTAAAGCATGATCTTCTTGTATAAGTCATCCAACTGGCATCAGTGTAACCTTCTAATACTGAAGGATATCCATTTTAAACTATAGTTCTTGTCCCCCACAAGTATTTCAATACTCTTTGACAACATGCCAATGGTCTTTTCTTGGATTACTTGTATACCTACTTAGTCTCCTATAACATATGCAATGTTTGACCGGGTACGTGTCATGACATACATAAACATCCAATTACTTTTGAGTATTCAAGTTGTGATACTAGACTACCTTTGTTTGGTACTAAAGTAATGCTATGATCATAGGGAGTAGTGATACATTGACAATCAAAGTGATTAAATTTCTTTAATACCTTTTCTACATAGTGAAATTGGGGTAAACCTACATTCTCACCATCTTTTATTATTCTAATTCCTAGAATCACATCAGCTACCCCTAAGCCTTTCATGTCAAAATTTATAGATAAGAACCTCTCAGTTTCTTCAAACTAATCTAGATCAGTACCAAACATTAATATATCATCAACATATAAACAAATTATGACCCCTTTTCCTCCATGAAATTTACTATAAATACCCTTGTCAGATTTATTTATTTTATATTTAGCTAGCACAAGTTGATCAAACTTTTGATCCCATCTCTTAGGATCTTATTCTAGTCCATACAACGACATATTCAATTTACACACTTTCTTTTCCTGACCATTAACCACAAACCCTTCAAGTTGTCTCATATACACCTCTTCATATATTTCCTCATTTAGGAATACCACATCCATTTGATGGATGACAAACTTCTAGATGGATCCAAGTTCTAGTAGCACTCTAATTGAGGCAATTCTTGCCATCGGTGCATATGTATATGGTCAATGCCCTCTTTTGTGTAAATCCCTTAGCAACTAATCTTGCCTTAAACGTATCAATAGTTCCACTACCTTCATTTTCCTTTTAAAAATCCATTTACAACCAATGGGTTTGGAACCGGGTGGGAGGTCTACTAGTTTCCATATTTTATTCTCCATTATTGAATCCATTTCCCTCTTGTATAGCTTTCATCCAGAAGCGAGATCTTGAGACTTATTGCCTTTTAAATGTGTCCGGATCACTTTCCGTATTCTAACATATTGGCCTATAGTTGTCTATTGACTCTCTTATTCCTTCAACAAGGAACATGAAAAACCTTGGTCTATAAGTTTTCTCTTTTCTAGCTCTCTGAATTCTCTCAAGTTCTAAACCCACCAAAGTATCTTTATTAGATACATTGCTTTTCGGATCATGTGTATTACTATGAACATTATCCTTGTGACATGGAATTGAGTTAAACTTATCTTCATGAAAGATTTTTCCCTAAACTCAATTCTTAGTATTATACGAATGAGTCACTAGATTCCATAACCATGAATCTATATGCTTTGCTAATTTTAGCATAGCTCGGGAACACACTTTTAATTCCCTATTCACACAATTTATTTCTTCTGGTTCAAGAATTTTTACTATTGCCCTACAACCTCAAACTTTGAAAATTTTGAGAATGGGTTTTCTATTTTCCGAGCTCATGTGGGGTTATCTTGTTCCTTCTTTTGAAACCTTATTTACTATATAAAAAGACTTCAACATGACTTCTCCCCAATATCATTTTGTTAGACCAACATAGGATACCATGGCTTCTACCATTTCTTCTTATATTCTAATTATCTTTTCAATTATACTAATTTGTTATGGGGAATGAGATGCAGTTGTTTGGTCAACCATTCTAGTAGACTCAAAGTAATAACTAGGATAATAAACTTCTCCTATTATATTACTCCTAAGACATTTAATAAATATCTAATAACAAACCGCTTTAATTTACCCACCACTATATAACAACATACATAATCCACAAAGTTTCTGGGTAATTGAATAAATGTTTACATTTTTAAATTTATTTTCCTTAACTTTATTTCTAATAAGACATTCATAATGTCAATTTTAAACCATGGTGTGACACCTCAACTATCGGTTAAATAATTTAATAATGACACCCTTACAACAAATTTAATGTTAGCCTGGTGATCACAACGTTTGCACATAACCACCTTGTCCCAAATTTGAATCCCACTAGTCGCATTGTTTCCTTTAAACTTGTTTTCTCAAAAAAAAAAAAAAAAAGGGTCGAAAATGTTTTTAAACTGCAGACCAAGGATTCGAACTTGCCGGGAAGCCGCTGACAGACGCACACCACCCGGCCGACGCATCCGTTGGCATAAACATACAATTCTCATTTCTATTTGGCGTTTAAGCAAAGAGTGCTCGTTTGGTCCATTCCCTGCACCAAGCCGGGTCAACCATACCCGTTTCTGGAAACCGGATTCATACGACCCATTCGTGACCCATAACCATGTTTGGCCATTCTACCCAAGATTAAACTTAGTTTCATCATCTCTAAGTTTTAGATTCATGTCTAAACATGTTCAAGGGTATATCTAAATGATATTTATTATAGAAAATAAACAAAACAATGATACAATTATTTTTCAATTTTCTATAACATTTCTTCATGCATTCTACAACATTTCTCATTTCTACAAAATCAAGAAACAATTCTCATCTTATATTCACACAATCATGCATTCATAATATAATATTGAAAACTCTAAAAAAACCATGGGTTCTTTCATGAACAACTTCATTAATGCATGCACTTGATATAATCATTCACATATAAGTTCTTTCTATCAAAATAGAGCAACATACATGCACGCATCATAAACCAAATATGTTCATGTTCATCAAAATTCACATGCTTGAGTGGATTCTAAATCATACATCTAAGGCACTAATGCCACATGTTAAATTTAACATAAACAAATAATGCCTTTAAGATTGGACACCAAGCATATCATAGTCATAGAAAGTAATTGTGTACCTTCCACCATGCTCACAAATAAACATATTTTGAAGAAGTTTTTGAATACTCATCTCTCATTGTTGTAAAAGATCATGCATCTCTTTCTCCCAACGAACGAAATTTCCACCCTCGAACCTCTCCACTTTGACAATGTCAAATGTCATCTCCCCTCCAATGCTACAACCATTTTATAAACCGAAAATCGAACCTAAAGATTGATAGAAAATGGGTATGGTCTGCAACAAAGAAGAAAAGAACAAGTAACATGTGCACCCTCCAAGGCGTGTAAGAACACGAGGCTTAGGTTTGATTCGCCTCACCAATCTCTCCTCGTAGA